>VOMN01079087.1:0-20457 GCA_014899125.1 Orchestia grillus
CTCGGTCTCGTCTGCGCTGACGTCTTGAGCTCACATTTTTTTCGCGTCTTTGTTGTACATTGTCACGTCGTTATTGTATACTAGTACGCGCTCCAAGAGGGACAGGTCAAATGGTGTCAAATCAATGCCGCAAGGTACCCTTTTTATTTGCGGTGAATCTTCTCTGAAATGTTACTTTCAAGTATCACTGAAACCAACTGCCTTTGGCACAGTCTCGCTGACTAGGAATATGGGCCTGGTAATTTTCTCCTATCTAATTCTTTGAGGCAGTGCATAAGTGAAATATGTATGTGAATGTCCGCTGTAGACCTTCTTTCAAGTCGTTCATTCATGTTGATAATTGTGTTCATTTTCACACTTTTCTTCTCTGACTCGCTCATCAATGTCGACGTTTGTGTTCATCCTCCCGTACGTCTTCCTTTAGTTGGCGATCTAAACCTGAAGTTTACTTGGCACCTTGGTGTCACTCGCCTGGAGTAATGGCAGGAACAGTGAAAATCAAGTGTGCGGTGTTATAGATACAAAAATACTGTTTTCAAGCTCTTGATATTTATGTGTTTTTTTTCATGATTACTCATTAGGGGCAACAATGAAATGGTATTACGGACATAAATAATACGATAAGAAATTATCTTTCATTGTTTTTTGTAAATTATGGAAGAAGCATTAGAGAAATTGAATAAGAAGAAACTCGGTTCCAGTTCAATGCATCTGTTTGATTATTGAAGCTGTCGGACGGACACGACTCCTATTATAGTACAGAATAGATTAATCCTACTATATAATAATAGCCCATTGTTGCTTGCTCAGTCCGTCCGTCTCTCTGTCACGCTCTTGAGAATTTTGATAACAGATTCCCGGGTCCGTATTTCTAACTCATCAACGAGACTGTCAGATAAGGCAGTCCGTATCAGTGATACTGCAGATAACAATATTTCTTGTCAGATTTACCGTAAATAAGAGGGCATCTCAAGAAATTAACATGAATCGTCCCGCCATTTTTGGCGAGGCGCGGCTACTGGCATACAACGGGTGGTGCATGAGTTGCATCCATTTTAGAAATATGAATAACAAAAGAACTATGAAAGTTTTGAAGATATAATTTCAAACAATAGAGAAAATCTTGAAGTTTAATGAATAATTAAGTATGAAGTAAAGTATCCTTCAAATACCGTCCGTTTTACGAGACAATCCCAGTTGAAAATAACGTTTTCTCGTTGAAGTTTTGGGACGATTTTCAACGTCTGTTGAAACATGTTGAACCATAACATTTGTTCGAACGGATGTCGGCCAACCACTGCGTGGCAAGTCTGCTGTTGAACCGGTTTCCTTAAATCTAGAGACCATTGCTTTTATGCGCTTCTTATCAGGAGTTCCTCCATCATCAAAAATTCTCCTGCAACTTCTCTGCTCTATAATAATCGGTCCATGAGACTGAAAAAAGATCTCCATAATTTTTGCTCGCTGCTGATTTGTGTAATGCACCACTTTGAGGTATAAAATATTTGCTACAATATGTGCGATATATGATGCTATTTGGCAGAATGGATACAGTATTTTGATAAACTTTAAGGTTTTCGTTATTGATATTTCTAAAAGGTGTGTAACTTATACGCCACGTGTTATATGTATAAAATAGACTGACTCTTTCTTTATTGTATAGTTTTGCGTCTCTATTGTTCGTTATTTTTTCTCTCTTGTTCATTTTTCGCGCCATTTTTTAGTTCCCCTTTTCTTTGTTGTGCATTTTTACATTTTGGTCTATATTTCTATCATCTCATTGCACCTTTTCCCTTTCTTTCGTTTACATATATGTGAACATTTTTACGTAGTTGCCGTGTTGTATGCCAGTTTCCACTTCGTCATTGTCATTGTTAAGGTGTTCATTGCACATACACGATCTCGCATTCAAATCACCGTTCAACCAAACAAATGTCAACTCCTTTTGTGCCTCTCATTAGCCATTGATCAAGTCGCATTCGATGTGTGCGGAATAAACTGCCTCATTAGGCGTGCTGCGTCCGTCGTTTGCCGCGCTCAGTCACGGACATGCGCTCTCCATTCATTGCTCCTCTGACGTCACAGACATTCCGATGTGGAGGTGCTCGGTAGTGATGACAGTAGTCTACCTACATCCACCACACAGTTCTGCTCCTCTCGAGTCGCTCAGTCCTGTTGATAATAGTGTTCATCTTCACTCCAATTTTCTCCTCTTGGGTCGTTCATCAATGTCGACGTTTCTATCCGTCCTCTCACAGTTATTTTCAGTTTCCGCTCCTCTATCATCACTGCATCGTAAATTAATCTAAATCGTCGTGTCCGTTTCATGATAATGGTATAAAATTTGTGGCCTGTGGACCAATGTTGTTAAGCACGGGAATGTTGAGGTGTGCGGTGTGCAAGAATGCGTCTGTTCCTTTGTTGGACGTCTCCGTGTGAACGTCCCCTGTATACGGCATGCGTGCTCTCACGTGTACGTGTGAAGGGGGGGGGAGGTGTCCTGTGTGTGTATGCGCCGGTGCAGCAGCCGTTAAAGTATCGGTTTCGGCCAGCATCGGTCATTTACATGATGGCATCAATTTAGCTGTCGGGGACATTTTAAAATACGATTATAAAGTAATCGTACTTGTGGAAAATTTGATATTATAACCCCTATAGGTGTGAGTACCCCTCTGCTACCGTGTAGTAAACGTTAAAAACATTGAAAATAATTCAGCAGTGATCCCGAGTTTGACCACTTATTGTTAACACTTTGAGTTCGGCGTTGTTTTTGTTGGTTTTCATTCCGTGTTGCCCTAAAGTTTTCCTCTCGATTTTCATTATTATTGAATTGTAGTAGACCTTTCATTTCCTGTGCAAGGCCTCAGCCCGATCAACTATCGCCAACTCAAGATATTCAAAGCGTTAGTTCAGCGTCGCCTGCAAAATTAGTTTATGTGATGTTACTTACGTCCGCTTTGAATGTGTTACGATTTGGGACGAAGCGTGAAAATTGCCCCGAATACGAGAGTCTGTGTGCGTGTTGGCACCTCGGGCATGTGTTCATATTTTGGTTCGTGCTCCGATGCTCAGTAAAAGTGGAAGCTGGTGTAATTTTTGAACTCCAGAGAGTGAGGGTTGAGGTATAAAGTGGGTTTGTAAGCAGCAGACAGGTACAGGTGGTGAATTATAACTGTAATGGTGATGATCATATTATTGTCTTATTATTTGTAGAATAATGCATGCATATCTACTTGTAATGGAAGCAGAAGTGTAGTAGTGATTTCGACGATAATAACAGTAAAATAGATAATACAGGGTTGAGATCCGCATTTTGGACTAGCTTGGAGCCCCTCACATCAACCGACTTTCCTGCCATGTTGGTATTCTACCCAACGAACTTGAGAGCTTTTTGGATAATTAATACAAAATGTGTGGATTTGTTACAGGGAGCTCCTCCCCCTAACGGGCCTGGCCAGCTGAAGGGCAGCATAGCCGAGACCTGCGACAGGATAAAAGAAGAATTCAACTTCCTCCAGTCGCAGTATCACGCGTGAGTACCGTGTTCCTGCAGTGCCTTCTCGTGTTCACCTTGCTGCGGTGTCTGCTTATTTCTAGTGTGCCTTATGTTGTTTAGATTTAATTAGCCCTGATGTCGTTGTAGCAGCTTTTTCTTTACACTGTTTTGTAATGTTCCATAAATACCCTCGGATTTTCTCTGCTTGGGTTTATGTATTTGTGGTGCTTCTTGTTCCTACGTGATATTTACTTGGCCGTCATTATGTTGTAGCAGCTTTCTCCTGACATTGCTATGCAGGCTTTCAGGAATTACCCTCGGGTTCACCGTGCTTTGACTTGTTTAATAGAAGGGCTTCTTGTTGCTTATATTACTTGGCCTTGGGGTTTTGTTACATAACCCTTCTTCATTAGCCTTATTTTCTCTTCCTATAATGCTAAGCATGCAAGCTCACGTGATGGTTTCTTCATTTGCTTTCTCTATGTATTCATCGGTAGAAGTAACTGAGCTCTTCCTGTAATTGCAAATCTTGCTTTCTCCTATTCCCTGTCTTACAAGAAAGTGCGATGTGTATTACTTTGTGTGCCTACACAATGATTTTTGTAGTCAAAATCAGTGAACTTTTCCCCCAGAGAGCTTAGGATAGGCAGTAGGGTTAGGTTACTTAGGTTTGTCTCTCCTATGAGGACTGGCGACCCCTGGGGAGCTCTGCTAAGTTACCTCAGCTGCGGATTAGGCCTTCGGGACATCCTTTTTTCGTGACCACTTTGCTTCTTTCGGGGCCACTTTGCTCGAGAAAATATCCGCCACTCGGCATTAATGTGAACGTTATTGCCCGTGTTGCTTCTAATTCGCGCATCTTGTGTCCCGCTTTGCGTTTGTGCGTATGTGTGCCCCTTTGTGGTGAATTGGTTTGTTGGTGGGAAGACACTGAGGCTGACCACGTGCATTGAGGCACACCCGAGAGCTGCAGCTCAATTGCTGACCAGCGAGATGGGTTCTGCAGGGGCACGGTTACCGCGCGGAATGGGTGCAATTTTCCGTGTTGCGAGCTGAGCAGTCAGAGGCGTCGGATGATCCTGTGCGGTGCCGGACAGGGGAGATTGTTTTCGGCAGATCTGGTCGCTGATGCTCTTTTGTTGCGACTCTACTGATGCTCCGGCGTGTGCACTCTTTAGTGTGGTGTTATCGGGCAAACGTAATTGACCGTCCAGTTCGTACGAAAAACTGATATCTGAGGTGCGGTAAAAGATTTTGCAGGTGTTCCAAGTCCGCTTTTGGAGCTCTCTTGATCCGATCACTTGTTTTCCAGCGTCCCGACTCAGTGGGGAAGAGATGCGCTGGTGGATGTTGACCCCATGTTTCGTTGATCTCACGTTTCTAAGTAAAGATCGTATTTTGCAGCTGTAGACGAACGATAAGGTTCGGGAGTTATAAACGATTACAGCGTGGTGTTCTGAACCTACAAGCGAGCGCTGCGTGGAATTGGAGCCAGAAGCTATGTAGTGGTAGGTAGAATTTTGAGAGCTTCGAATGAAATGTAGGTAGAGTTTAAGAGCTAAACGATGGTAGAAGATAGAATTTTCGAGCTACCAAAGAATGGTAGGCAGAAATCTGAAGCTACAAAGTTAATACATATATGTACATATTTGGAGCTAGAAATAATGGCGGCAGAAACCTGGAGCTTCAAATGAGACAGGTATGATTTATGAGGCATTTATGGGGCCAGATAGGGTTGTCGCCCTCCGCTCATTAAGGAATCTCAATATTGTTTTCTTTAGGGCCTTGACCTCTCGGATGTGCCGAGAACGACCTGTAACGGAGCCTGTTATGGAGAGGAAGTCTGTTATAAGTCTTGTCAAATAATTATGATTATCAATTCCCCGCACTTATTTTCCAAGATTTCCGACGCTACAACGCGATTATTTGAATCGCGGTAGTTATTTTACAATTGTGATGTTGAATTTTTAAATAGGACTGCGAGTCTCTTACTTCCAGCAGCGTGCGCCGTGCTCTCCAAGTTCACTTAAATCGCGGGAAAGGTCACACGCGTTTGAAGGCTCTTTTTTCTAGTAGTTCGATAACTTCTGTTAAGGAACCTTAACAAACATTTTTTCCTTTCAAGGCGCTGTTTATAACACACCCTTCTATCTCTCATGATTGTTTGAAGTTTCCCGGCGGGGTACATCCACTTCAATGTCCGAAACGTTCGTTCAGTGAGCTTCAACGCATGAACTTGAAGCAACGTTTGTTGGCTGGCCACGGTCTAGCGGGTAACCTCGTGCTTGCCCCGCCCCTCTTGCGTCACTCCTAGCGTTTGTACCGGCCGGCACCAGACGCTCACGCCATTGTAGACGTTTGCTGCGTCTGTGCTTCAGTCCGGGAGACACTCGCTTGTCCTGCTAATGAAAATGTTCAATGCGCTCCGTGGTTTGGCGACATAGCTCTCTGATCGAAGTATACTGTATGTTTGGGAACCTCATGGACATTTCGAATGCATGTCGTCGTGTGAAATGGTTTTGTGCGATTGAACCTTTGTAAAATGAAACGATGCAATGCGCACAAACTTCGGTTATCGTATGCACGGTCGACGAACGTCTTTTTGGTAGGTATATCTGGGTATTGTATAATCAAACTTCAATCCCGCTTGTTCAAGTAATTCTATACCTAATCGTACCTTCTCTTCCGACACGGTGTAGTCCGAGTCCCTGAAGTGTTGCAATCCATACTGCTTCTATTATACTAGGACAAAATCTCGTTCAATTCAGCTGAAGAATTTTAGATACTACATTTTGCGCTGTGCTGGGAACCAGAGCGCATTTCTCGTCCCCTCGTTGACACGTTCTTGGCCCGAGCAACAAATTACAGTTTGCACACCTGTAGGTGACGCTGCTTACACGTGTTCATTGAACTTCCAGTTGCCCCGTGATGTGTCGCTCTAGCCGTGTGTGGCGTTCATCAATGTTTGATCAGTACTTATCGTCAAATAACTCCCGCGTTTGAAGTCCATACGCTTCTTGAGTGACGTATAAACTCCTGACACCCAGTCACACTCTCATACACCCACACGCACCTGTCTCATTTGTAAGCAGAGGGGTAATGAGACACCAAGCATCGCAGTCGTCTCGTTTGCGTGCCGTGTGTTGACCATGAACACCTGCACTCGTTCGCTCTTATAGGGAGCATCGCAGGGTCTTTTAGACAAGTGTCTTTAGCTGCGGTAAAATCAGTGAAGTACTCGATGTCGTGATCCCGAGGGTAGGCTTTTTCTTTCTTGCTTTTGCTTGACTGGGAAGTATAAAGCCCCATATAACGTAGTCGTAGACGTGATGGAGTGTTACTCTTTCTACCATTTGGAAGTCCAAAACATTATTTGCTTTTCTTCTTTCGATTACAACACGCTTGAAGTGGTCAAGAGCTTCAAGAATGAAAAACACAGAAGCCCTGAATAAAGTGATAGTAGTTTGTTGATAGGGAACAACGTAGGTACTTTTTCAATTCACGAGGAAGCTGGCCAGTCGGCCTCATCTTCCTCGTCTTGAACAACTTCTTGTGCACATCTTAAGCTGGTCTGCATCCCAAAGAGCCCCTCTTCAATAAGCTCAACAGTCTTTTCAATTTCGTATCTCTTATTGCTATTGGAATGAAATTATCAAAGACTCATCAATTAAGAGTACCTCAGTTACGTGCCCCATTGATAGAGGGCCATTAATGTCAGTTGATTATTGGCGCTCTCTTGGTTATGAGCGAAGGCAGGCGCCCCAACTCGGAGCTGTGGCTATTAGTTTTTTATTTCAATCCTTATTTGCATTCTTTAACGATGCTTTCGCCTTGAATGGACGTGTAAGAAATTGTTTATGGTTATTCTTTGCAATATCATTTTGAAATACACTTGTTCGTTAGCACTAACGTTCACCTGCCGTTTTTTTGCGTCTCAGATAGGATCTTAACTGTGAACAATTTCTAATTAATATTGATAGGGCAGTTTAAAGATCCATCGTATTTTAGATGTAATTTTCATTCTTCAACGCTATTTAGATTACAAATTTAATTGAAATTGGATGCGAACTTTACAACGAGTACATCCTTTTAAACGTGAAGCAGTATACTAATGATGCAGCGAGTGTTCTGTTTCCGCTCTCTTCATTCGAATCCGAGAATTTTATGTTCATGCACAAACAAATTTGGCAGTATTAACAGACGGTAGGTTTCATTTTCGTGATATCGTTGGCTACTGGAGCCTATTTTCCTCGAGCCTGGGCGACTAGATGCGTGTTCCAGGAAGTCCTGTCACATTGTGGGGTCATGCCATTTGTTATCTCTTATTATAATGCACACGGTGTGGTGGTGACGCTCTGCATGAATTCCTGCTGCATTCATTCTGCATGATCTCCCCTACTACTGGTCGCATCGTGTGCGATATGCACTCAGTGAATGTGTTTGGAATGGAGTTTTTTCCTCATTTTTTCTTTTTACTTTGGATTGACGGATATGGTGGTTTCATGCGTGAGGCTACTCGTTTTTTTCTTCCTTCGTTTTTTGACTTCGTTTCGATGTTAGCGATGCTGCTTCTGACATTCGTAATGGACTGCTCCGCGTGATGTCTCCAAACACTCGGCACTAATGCTACTAGAACTCAGTCTTACCTGCGAGATCGATTTATTCGTGCGGGATAATTGAATCGTAAACTTGATATTTATCTTTTGCCTTCATTTGTTTGTGTATTCTGCGTTTTTTCTCACTGAGATTCCTTACCTAGTTTTCGCTACTTATCCATTCATCTCAAAAATTTTCACCTTCATTTTTGCTTCCTTTTAGTGAGCCTTCAGTATTCAAGATGAGGAATGGGATACTTCTGTATAGATCGGTAGCAGGTGATTCACGTCAAAAAATGATTTTCGGGAAAACAGTAACTTTGAGGGCACTTTTTCTAAAGCTAGAACCACTGGCTAATTTTGACGGTATCCTATTGGATGATCTTCTCGAGCTACTAAAACCTTCGCCGGCTGAAATTATATCTTACGACATCAGTTGTTATCTCTATTCTAGTATTCTGGGTTCACCGAGGTTTCTGAGAGTCTAAGTGCACACCAACGAGTCACTTCAGTGAGGTCAACAATGCACTTCAAATGTCCTTCTTTGATTCCTAACTTGTTCTCAAATGTTCTTCTCATTTGAAAACAAACGTCTTGAGAAGTCTGCGTTCTCTGTTCTCTTAGGACAGCATATCTTGGTGACGCCTTTGAATTATTGTCGCTCGTTTTAAAAGAACGTGAGCGGGAGAATGTTTCTCTCAACCTAGCGAGATTTCAGTTCTTTTCCAGCTCGAGGAGTGCTGTTCGCATGTGCCCCCACTTTCTTGAACTTCGCTTCGTCTTTAGTTCCTGCACGTGAAAATGTATTTTCTTCGCAGAATCTGTATCGTCGGTGTTTGTAGCAATGTAAGCGTCTGTAATAATGCTGATATATGTAGTTAATTGCTAAGAAGTATTTAATATAAGATTTTAGCTAATATTGGAGAACTGACCTATTCCATAGTGCTAGTGCTAGTCCTAACCCTGCGTTAGACGTTTAAATTTATCGTGTGCCCACAGCAACATTTCGTGCAGCTTCGAATTCTACTCAATTGCTAAATCTGTAAACTCGTACACGTTGCCTCGTCTGGTCACGAGCCTACTATGCGTACCATGAATGTCTAAATTGATATCTTCGCTATTTGTGATTAAGAAATTGATTTTGCTCGCGCATACCTATTTATTTCGTAACGATTTCGTATGTGTACTCAGTTCCTCTAAAGATATTGTCTTCTTAACGCTATGAGGTACACTCTTAAGTGGATAATATTTGTGCATGCATGCCTAAAATCCGCTTTATCTTGTCCTGTTTGCAGAATAAAGCTCGAGTGCGATAAGCTGGCCAGTGAGAAGACAGAGATGCAGCGACACTACGTCATGGTGAGCGTGTTGCCAGTCTCGGGCCTTGTAATTTTTTCTTAATTGCCATCATACCGAGGGTCATTCTCAGTGTTTCAGTGCTTGTTTGGGGCATAGAATTACCTCTGTGGCCAATGTGGTGTTGACTTGCTTCATAGAATCTCTGCTTCTTGGGATGCTCACCGCAGCTGTTTAAAGCACTCCACGAGCGGCTGCAATGTAAATAAAGCTTCGTGCGATCTAATCTTTCTTACTGTGTGTGTTACTGTGATCATGCATCGTCTTGTGAAAATGTAGGTGCTGTGACGTGTCACCTCATGAAAATATATCAATTTGTGCCTCATGTGAGACTATACCAAGCCGTGTTACCATGGAAACGTATCGAAAAATGACGTATGGAGAGTGCTCATGGTGTTTGCTTTTCGTAGGCACAAATCTGCCGGCTTTGTGTGTTCAATATTTAGGTTGAATGTTGCAGCGAGCTTACGATTGTTGGTGACCCCGTTAGTGGGCGACACATTCTGACTTCGTATTTTGTGGTGATCAATGAGGGAGTCGTCGATAAAACACGAAATGGGCATTGCCTTACTCTTTTCCTTGACTTTTATTGAGCTTCGAAACAAGTTGGCGGTGTACGGGATTTAATTTAGAAAGGTAGCTGGTTGAAATTGTTTTAAAACTTTTTTTTGTGGTACAATCTGTTAGAAGAGTTTGTTTCTCTTTCAGTTAAAATCTAAGTTGGGCTGTCGCGCGTGTCCTGCCCTGCAGTAAATTCCTCGAAATTTCATTTCTCGCTCTATTCTGTTGGCAAGAAAATGCGAGGCCGTTTGTAAATATTAAAATTTTCGTTTGAGAGGCTCTGGTTTTGTACTGCTTTTACTGAAAAGGAAATGCAGTTTTCGCTGAAAGCATTTCATTGACTGGAGATACAGAGACTACTCCCAAAACATTTTTAAAAACATTCCTGAATTGTGTCATGTTTAACACAGAAAAATATAGCGTCAACGTTCATAGTATACGGACCAGTCAGCTTGAGAAAGCTTGGAATTATTCCTAATTGGTCGACTATAAATTAAAACCAACATGTGACTGAAAATAAATCAAGTTTAAGATACGTAACAATTTGACTGTCAAATTATCTCAGTGAACGTGACATAGGTACGTCGTTTTCTTTTATTTTTATTAGCGAACTAACGGGCTTCTACTAGATAACAGTTTGTCTTGAGAGTTTTAGGAAATACTCGCATTTTATGTTAGGATTAATTCACTTTAAGATTGAGCTTGATGTACTTAAAAAAAACTCCATCGTTACCGGTTATTTTTCAGCTCGTGAAGTTGCGTAGCCAAAACTAGACCATCGGCGGTACCGAAGTGTAACGATTTGCATTTTATCTCAAGTGGTGATGATTAGCTCTGATTAAGCCATCAGTGGCAGATGTGAGGTATAGCTGTAGCTAGAACACCACTTCTCCCTAACGTGTTCCTCCATTTCCTTTCAGTACTACGAGATGTCTTACGGGCTCAACGTCGAAATGCACAAACAGGTGAGTCAGCGCATTGTTTTGCAATTCGGTGGTAGAAATTTCCGTTTAATTTAATCAAATTAGCAGTATTTCTCGGATGATCATCGATTCCCACTCCAAACGTGCAATTCAATTCGAATGATTGTCTGGCCCAGATACTTAAGCAGCGCAGCCAGAAATGACCAATATTAGGGCTGTCAGTCCAAAATAAAGTGATATTGTAATACTAAATCTCGTGCGTTCCGTGCCGAATCCATACAGATGGCTGGGCCAATGTACATTTGGTATTGTTCTCATACTTGAAGCAGTGGAGAAAACAGAGCGAAGAGTTAGCGTTAAATTTTGTGTTGAAATGTATATAAGGTGTATTGGAACGTGTTCGAAGTTGCAAAACGTGTACAAAGGCACGGAGGGTGAATTTGTGTGTGAGCTACCCCGATTTTACTTCATTCTTTGAACTGATGTTTGATTATCGTCGTGTAGGTGTCGGAAGTGAATATTTTACTCGTGGAAGTGTTGCACGCGATTACCGTGGCTGGGGAAGTGTTGCACGCGATTGCTGTGGCTGCGGAAGTGTTGCACGCGATTATCGTGGCTGGGGAAGTGTTGCACGCGATTGCTGTGGCTGTGGAAGTGTTGCACGCGATCACCGTTCTGTTCTGCAAGGTTTTACAAGTGCAAAAAAATTAGAACGTGATATAGTGACACCTAAGCGAAAAAAATCGTGGACTTGATGTATGGGACGATGGAGTCTCTAGACTCATTTTGATCGTTTTTTTTTGTAGAATTTGATTGAAAACCTCTTTGTCGCTCAGGTGCCCCAACGCGCTTGCCCATGCATGGCAGACTAAAGCAAAGCCTTAACTGCGGCTGGAATTTTTGCTGTGCGAGGGCCACCTTGCTTGCCTTGTCTCGCTCCGCGTGGCCTTTTTCTCTTGCCAAAATGAGGGCCTCTTGGTAATGAAAAGATTTCAAGACGTGGGAAAAAATCCCCGCGATTGCGGCCAGGGAGCTGTTGGCTAGCTCGGCAGGGAAAACTTTCCCGAGTGCTTCGGGCAGTGGCCGCGCCCGGGCTCAGCTGCGAAAGAGAACTTTTTTGATGTTAATTTCTGCGTGAAATCTGTGGTATTTCCTTCCCGCTTGTGCTATTTCTTGATCACAGCTTGTGCGCCCTAATTAACATAACGCAAACGAGAATTTGAAATTTGAAATCCTCGTTCTTCAGCAACAGATTGCCTTTCGGCATTTTAATCTTTCGTGACCACTTGCTTTTTTCAATTTTCACACCTTTTTCTCAATCTCATCTTTGTCATTTTTTCCTCTTCATTTTTAACTTTCTGTGTCAATGCGCAGGGGATACTGTGTGGGAACGCGCTCATTTTATGCACTGGTACCCTTTATCTCTAGGCCATACTAAATGGTCCTTTCTCTTCACTCTCTTTGGATCATATTTCAGGCGGATAGAAAACTATAAACTAACTAATAATCTAATCTTTGAAATCGTCGTACCACTGCACAACAAAGACGCGCTGCCGTGCCCATGGCATTCAAGCCAGTGTCGGCCTATTACGTGGTGCCCAGCTTTTGAAGTGTCAGCTCTACTTTTACAAGTTTGCCACCTAAAGAATCATGCGGCCCTGTTTTTGTTGATTATGCTGATACTTTTTAGTATTAGGCCAACTGTAGATTAACCGAAAAATATAATTTGGACTTTAAGGGGTTAACCCTTGCGCGCTGATTGGGGGTAAGATGTCTTTGTAAATTTCACTATTTGTTTTAGTCCAGGAACCGAGTGAGACAATATATATCCCAGAATTGAAGAAGGTTGATATGTGGCAATAACTATACGATCAGTAAACTAAGCAAAATGTTTCTCAGTTAATGAATAATCTGAGCGAAAGTGTGAAGCAGCAGCATTTGTAACTGCTATAAACTAAATTGTCGGTTCGTTACTTCCGCAAATTCCCGGCGTGCCGAATAATCTCTTAACTGTCATACCTATCTAGATTGAACTCCTATTATAGCTTTAATTCCTGTTGTATTTAATATTTCGTGCTTCACATTTGCGAGCAGACGGAGATAGCGAAGCGGCTGGGCTCGATTATTGGCCAAGTACTTCCCTTCCTATCACAAGAGGTGAGTGGACCATCTGTGGGGCGCGCTATGCTAATTACTGTGTGGAGCGAGTGCTGGCCTCCCGCGCACAGCGCTGTTGTAGACCGCTGACGCGAGTGGTGCGCGGTCAGGAGGAAAAGGTGGACACTTCTTACTTCTTCTACTCCCGTGTATGGTGTGGAAAAGAAATGCTCGAGTGCATTTTCCCCACTTAGAGGTCGTTTGAATGTTCAAATATGAGATGATTTATGTAGGAATCGAGTCGTTGTTTCAGGAGTGCATAGGTAGCGAAATAAGTGCAACGAAATATTCGCACAAGTATCCCCAGAGGTGCTTATTCTTGTGCTTTCTGAAGTGATGTGTTCTCTTTTTTCGATGTTGAACCGATCCACGAATTTGCTTTTCGGTTATGCTCTATTGTACTCTGGGTTCTTAAAATTATGTATTTTTCTTTGCTGAATATAATTTTTTTGATGTGCCATTTTTTCCATATAACTTTTTCTATGACTTCATCTTATGTCAAGTTTACGCATGCCAGTTTTGGTGTGTATTTTATTTTTTAAGAATCTATCCCACCTTATTTCGTAACAAAAATATGAAGGGATACTTGCGGAAAACACTTCTTGAAAAAATCCTAGGTATATAATGGGTCAATGACTAGAGTTGTAATTCCACTAGAATTCATGAAACTGATGGCTTCAAAAATGTCCATTATTACTCCATCGTATTTTAGTTAACTCGACAATAATTTTTGCTCTGAAATAAAATGCTTGTAATTGGATTTTATTTTATACGTTAAACCGAGTACAACTCTTATAAAATTTGATAACTTTTTATCGGTGGAGAGTTTTAAAACATCCATAGGAAATTTACGAACGTTGGTAAATATGCTTTCATTTAGCTCCATGCAAGTTTTTTATATGCGTAAGTATTTTTAACCCATTGGTAGCCCGCGAACCAAACCATGGTACACTCAATGTAACAACTTTTTCAAAGGTTTTACGCTTGTTGAAATATAAATGCAGCCGACTAACTGAAAATATCGTCCTGCTGTGTTCGTTTTACTCTCAATATAGCAATGATGTGCACTCAAATGGAAATATGCACCTAGCAAACCATCTTAGCTAGAGGACAGTGAAGGAAGTAAAGGGTCAAGAGGACCGTCCCTGTGTGCCTGCCTTAGAGCACCTGTGGTACAGAGCACGTCTCTGTGCCTGTTGTGGACCAGGTCATTGCAGCGTACCTAAGGCTCAGCTTTGGTCGCATGACAAAAGGGAATATTTGTGATGAGAATTATATTAGTCCTGACTTTTCTTCGATTGTGTTCCTCTTCTGATGTGTTCGTGAAGTTTTTCTGTGCCGACGATGCCAATTAAAGCCACCCTTTGTACCAGTATCGTATCGTTGTTGGCTGCTAATCGACCACGGATTATTTCAATATGTATGAATTTAATTCATTATTGCCGTTTAGCAAGCACTTTGATTACTCACCGTATCGTGTTGTAACATCTACTTGAATCTTTGACTTTCCTCGTGTGTTATCGAACTCTTTAAAACTATAAAAAACTACTTAACATTTTCTTATATCGTATGTTTCCAGCACCAGCAACAAGTGGCCACTGCAGTGGAGAGAGCAAAACAAGTCACCATGGCAGAGCTCAACCAAATCATAGGGGTGAGTTAATAAGCCTCGGCACATTAATGTACTGTAATGTATCGGAATATAATGCATTGGAATGGGAAAACCCAAATCACAGAATTCTGTTAATCAGCCTTGGCTTTTTAATGCACTGGAATGCAATCACTTTGAAGGCTTCAGACCTAAGTTTTGGTGGTATGTCTAGGTCGTGTTTTCCTGGGCTACTGCTACGTGGGGGCGAGCTGGTAGTCAAGTCCTCAGTTGCCGCCGTAATGGTGGCGCCAAGTTCGACTTGTGGAGAGGTTGTGGTTGTGTTAACAATCATGCGCGCATTTTCTAGTTAATGTATGCGCTTCAATCGATTAAGATATTCTTGATACGTCTTATATTGTAATCGTATAATGCTGAGAGAAATGAGGAGAAAGACGAGTTTTAATTTTAAAACTCAATTCAGGTTGACGCTAGTTGACCATTCAGGGGAACAGGCTGCTTTGCTACGTAGCTCCCATTCATTGAGGGAGACATTCAACTATAAAACCAGATCCAATTCAGGGAGACGTGTAGCTACGCTGCGCTAGTTCAAAGCAGGGAGACATGGTGGTACCGTATCTATGTTACGTAGCTGCAGTGTAGGGAGACCTGCTGCTGTGCTACGTATGATCCAATTCAGAAAGTGATGTAGGCACGCTACGTGTACTCCGTTACAGACATGTAGCGCGTGCGTGATGGTGGTGCAGGACGACTGCATGGAGTATGTCTCCAGCGCTCGTGTCGACCCACAATTCCACACTTCTTAATGCTAGCTGGCGTGATGGATTTGTTGCAGTGTGATGGCTTGCACGCCAGAAAGTGCCCATAAAGTCTTGATTGTGCAGGGTGAGGTGATAATTACTTCTTACTTTCACTTCAACATTTGACCTGTACACATGGTGTTCTGTACTCGAGGCGCCACAAGTGTTGGACACGTTTTAGTGCTGCCATGTTCTGGTGTTCGCTCTCCCCTGTGATGACCATCGCAGAACATCGATCTGACTTCCTCATATTTGACCTTATTTTTACAGTCGTTCGTGACTTCATTAGCCTCAAATGACCATGTGGCGATAGTCAACATTTGTTCTTGTGTTCAGGATCGATGTATTCTAATGGACTGGAGTATTTTCAACTACATGCTAGCCATCTATCTAAAGTCATTAAAGTGATGGATCTAATTTTTACAAGTGTTAGACTGACTTTATTCAGAGCTAATGTCGACCCAATAGCTTACACGTGACCGATATTTCCAATTTCAAATAACATCCAACACCCTCTGTGCTCGCAGGTATGCTCAGTTTTTCCATATTTACAAGATGCCTTGATTTATATTATTCCACCTAGCTGGTTTTATGTTAGGTTAACTTCTACATTCAGTGCCCAGCTCTGAGTACATCACTCGCTATTTACCTCGGAATCCTGGGCATACAAATGCACGGTTTCAAAATTTGTTCACGATTGTAAGGTTACTGTACCAAGGAAAATTAAGCTAATTAAGCTGGTAGGACTTGAAAAGCGTTAAAGTAATCCTCGTAAGGGGTTTGTGTGGCGTAGCATTAAAAGCAAGAGCCCCACAACGTGTTGCCGTGGGGTGTGGTGGTGAACACCAGTTCTGTCGGTCCTGAGGAGCACACTCGCACCGTCCGACCGCGGTTATGGTGTGTTGGGTGAACCGAGTTACACACATAAATATGTAGTGAGTGTGAGGGGCGAATTGTGTCGTTTCTGGTCCAGTGTTTTTGTAAGGCAGCTCAGATTGGAATTGAAAGTACATCAGCGAATTTGCATGAGCCGCGCTTCTCGCTCACAGCTCACATCCGTTCAGAACTCTTGGAGACCCAGACGATAAGTTAGATTTTGTTGCTGAATGGAAGAAGTCTCGCTTCTATTTACACGCCAAATGAAACAATATTAGGAAATTACTTTCCTAAAGTGGTACCTAGACCTACCATATTCATGTTTCAACAGCCATCTAAGTACTGGCGCAGTTTTATACTTGTTATGCTCACGGACCTTAGAATCTGAAAGGGTTTTGAGACCCGTATGTTACGCAGGCCTCCCGAGAGAAGTGTTAAGAAGCCCCCTACTCACTGCCCTCGCTCTCTCTCCAGTCTGGCATATTCAGGAGTAATTGAACCTAATCAATGTTTGTCTTATGCATATCATAGATATTGATCTCATAGTAAGCGCCCCTAATATTTGCTCACCTAATATTTGCTCACCATACATCTTCTTGACGAAGGCGTATGAATTAAGGAAAGAGTACACACACGCAAGGAGAAATGCTCGCATGCTCCGCCATGTGCGTTTCAATATTCACTTGTTGAACCAAACCTTGCGTTGCCTTCCATGTTTACCAAATGACACCTCACACCGTCTCACTGAGCTCGTATTGACGAACGCCTTTACATGACGGTTGTAGTGTACGGAGTGAAGCTACGGTCTTCTTCGTTCTTCTTTTTGCTCTTTTTATTTTCCATGTACTTAATGAGGTGTTCTGATCCGGCGTGTCCGTGCGCTTCAGGCCCTTATTGCTCATTATGTCGTAACTGCAGAATTTTGCAGGTTGAAATGAGATAAATCTTTAAGCAACTATGATGCACATAAATTACTTGTATCTCTCTCCATTGTTTTAGCTCTGTATATCCGCTGTAGTGACGGATGTGGTGCTCGAGTTGTTGGGGAGACCCGGTCCCACATTTCATTGGGAGATGTGTGCTGAGGATGATCGTCTTAACCCATGTATGTTCAAAGTTAATACGCAGTTTCATTTTCAGAAGTGACAAGATAGGTTCAAGAGGACTAAAAAAATCTGTTTTAATAATGCTTTGTTGAACTAAAACTTTAACATTAAATAAATTTTGCGACCGCACAATATATAGGATTCCACGCGTTAATGTTATCAATTACAACTCACAGACAAATCGTGAAAATTACCGTCGTTAACAAATGCCGGTCAGGCTTATTAAATGCGTTAATGAGCGTGTCGAGGGCAATGGCTGTCAAGAGTCGAATGAGCACAATATTGCGCCGAGGTGGCGGGCAGACGCGCGTGCTCAAGTTCCAAGGCAGGGCAGGGCTTTGTTTTTTAGGCATTTTTGCTTCGTTTAGAAATCTGTGGTTTGTTCGAACGGTCTAATGAGCGCATTTAATTAGCCCCAACCCGCTAGCTACACATTGGCGGCAAATTAGACCAAGTTTAACTAGCTGGTCCCGTGAAAATTTCACGGAAATTTCAATAAACAAACTTTAGATAAACCAGCCCATGAAAAGTGGTCCTCTCAAGTTTTGGACAGAGGTTAAAGGTTCAGGGATAGTCCGAGATAGTCCGGTCTTGGAAGCAATTTTCTTCTTTATGATGCGAGTAGTCTACTAGGGAAACTGAAAATGTGCCTCGAAGTTTGGCTTTTTATAGCAAAACATGCAACCTATACAGGATACTTCGCTCGAGACCTGAAATTTCTCTTGAAAAGTGACGAAGCGTGACGGAACGGTACGTAGGTAGGTACAAGCGTATTGATATATAGAAAATAGACGAGTCCATCTGAGGGATGCTTGAACATCGATGTGGCTCAATTAACTCAGCTTTAGCTAGACCTCCGGGGATTCAGTCTTTCGTGCTTACTGTTTCTTTTCGTGTTCTCTGATTAGCCTTTATCTTTTCTTCCTCTTCCGCCTCAAGTTGCCGTTTTTATGCTTAGGAAATCGTTGTTAGCGAACACACCTGTGCATTGACTCCCCATTTTTGAAGTTAGGACAAAATGGTCCCTTCTTCTCACTCTCTTTTAGTCACAATTTACACGAGTAGGGAACTTCAAACTAATACATTAATCCATGGCCTAATTGAGTGCATCGAAGTGGAATGGGGTAAATGCAGTCACTTCTTTGCGTTGCATGCAGCGCTTGGAAATTTTACAGCTTGTAACTTATTGATACGTTAAGTTTTCTAATATATTTGTGCTAATATTTCCAAGAACTTTTTAAGACTAATGATTGTATTAGAAATTGCAATTTAAGGAAAAAATATTGTCCAGTCCGAAATTAATGCGATTCCTTAAGAGGGACGGTTGGAAGTCATCACGGCTTACTGTGTACTGAGTGAAAAATTAAAAAAAAAATTCTTGTATTTCATGCGTCAGTTGTGGCAGTGGGAAAATGGAGAGGCAGAGCATAATAAAAAAATTACCACGTTTTCATACGGCATTATTACCATGAGGTGTGAAGGAAAATGAACGTCAATCATTAACACGTTGACTCCGAAGTGGGTCATATATGGTACACGCGATCGTCTAACCTAACCTAATGTAACCAAAGCACTATCATGTATAAATACAAATTTTCGAGTTTTCTTCAAATTTGTGTTTAGCAATCGAATAAGCTAGTTCAGATTAGAAAGAAAATTAATAGAGAAACCAAATTTATGAAACCAAAATCCTTCATTTATAAATCCACAGTAGATATATCTGTCGGCATGTAATTTCACCTGTGTGGAGAATCGGAGCCAACGTGTTAATGAGATCACCACCTCACCAGGTGGATTCGTCTCGGTGTCAGGAGCTAATGAGGGACAGGTCGTTTGAGCAGCTGAATTCCCATTGGTATTTCATGCGCTATTTCTGCGTTATTCCGCCAGGCTGGCTGACGTAAGTCGACTTGGAGTGTAGCAGGGCAGATCATGCACACACGGAGCCATGTAGTCGAATGGAACGGGCCTTTATACCTTTTCACAGCCGTAATTTTGCCCTTTGAGCCCCTTTCCGCTCGCAAGAATAAGTTAACTCGTTTGAGCCAAGTTGAATTTCTCGATTTAAAAGAATTTCTCCCAATTTGAATTTCTCAATTCGATTTGAAAATCAAATCTTGGAACCCGCCCTCGTTTAACCTCCCGACCATTCTTGAGTGTGCTCATACATCTTACGTACATAAAAAATTCTCAAAACCACACGTTTTCGCCTAAACCTCACAGGAAGGGGGCCAAACCATGACATCTATTTCATTGCTAGGGTCTACACAGTTCACCGAGTTGGTGGTGTGCGAAACCAGTTATGTGGTCATTAGCGGTGGAATTTGGCATTGCGATAGCGAAGGTAGAAAATTCTCATTTCGTTTTGAAGGAATTACTGCAGATGGGTACGATCGAGGCGTGCGTGCCAAGCACTGAAGTCAATAGCATTTTATATCGAAGCGTTTAGTTTTTCTGGCGTGCGCTGGTGAAATGAAACTTTCGTATGTCATTTTTGGACATGTACGCACGCGCTGCAATGGCCAGTTGTGAGCGGTACTGTGCATGTCCAAATTTTTTATCTAAAGTAAAAGGCCTTGCTTAATTCTTAAAGGAACGAAATAGTCCGGAAGCACTCGTTCACATTATAAGCTCTTTTTCACATTATTTTCACCCTAGTTTTGAACCAAACAATAAGAATTGAAAACTAAACTGAATTATTTCTTATGTCCACGGTTCTTGTCACAGATATTTGTGGGGCTAAGATGCATTTACGTTGGTTTTTAATGAAAGCTCGCGTGTCCCTGTATGTTAACGGGAGGCTACTGACACTGCCTCGAATTGAGTTGCTATTTATTACTTGTGCTGGTCTTTCTTAAGCATAGCTGACAGACCTTGTCAAATTTCGCATTTGTTTTTAGACCTTTTATTACAGAATGTGCAACGTAGTTAGATGCGCCCCCTCAGGGGGCATAGGATAGGCCATAGGCAATAGAGGT
>VOMN01079090.1:0-14941 GCA_014899125.1 Orchestia grillus
AGCGAACAAGATGTTTTTTTTGTCGAGGCAATGTTACTTTGGAGGGAAAATTGCAGTGAGTTACGGAGCTTCATGACGCTTGTGTTGTGTTGAACACTCCATTCAGGGCTGTGTTGTGCTGAACACTCCATTCAGGCCTATGCTGTGTTGAACACACCACTGAGGGCTGTGTTGTGTGGAACACACCACTGAGGGCTGTGTTGTGTTGAACACACCACTCAGGGCTGTGTTGTGTTGAACACACCACTCAGAGCTGTGCTGTGTTGAACACACCACTCAGAACTGTGTTGTGTTCAACACACCACTCAGGCCTGTGTTGTGTTGAACACACCACTCAGAACTGTGTTGTGCTACAATGCCCGTACCTGTAACGCCTACAGTGCCGGTGCATACGCGCTCACTCCTCCCCTGCATAGAGCGCTAGATCGATTCCAGCAAACAACCGCTCTTTTTTCTTATTGGTTCATATGACACGTTTTATGAACCTCTCACATGAATATTTCCCGTGCTATTCGATGTCGCTCTAGTTGGTACCGCTCTATGCGGGGGACGATTGTAGAGCGGCAATTTGCTGGGTGTGTGGGGGACGTCCGTAGAGCGACGGTTTGGTGGATCCAACATAACGCTCTATGCGGAGGACGACTGTAGAGCGGCGGCTTGCTGACTAGGCGGGGGACGACCGTACGTCAATATGTTTGCACACATATACAGGGTGTCCGTAAGCTCTCTTTACCATTGCAAAGATTTATTGCAAATGCAATTGTCGGGATATTTCGTTCAGGTATGTTCTATAGTATGACGTCATTTAATAGACCTCTGCATGGCACCATTAGTTGCACGACGTACATCAAGACAGTACTGGATTTCTCGCCGTGTTCGCTGTAGCATGGCCTCATCAACTGTTGCCATGGCATCATTAATCCTTTGCTTTAGGTCAGTAATGTCCCGTATCTTTGATACGAGACATTACGATACAGCTCTGTAGTTTCGCTGAGTCTGCCTGTCTGATTTTGCTTCAATAAATCGTGAGACACATCGCGCTTTCTCTTGAGGGGCAGCCATTTTTCAGGGGATCTTTCAACAGCACTTCTTTCCCAAACAGGATCCCTGAAACACACAACTACAAAATGGGGTGAAAAACTTTAAGAAACGCTGAATACAACAGAACAAACCTGAATCAAATATCTTATCAATTGCATTTGGGATAGATTTTTGAAATGGTAAAGCGACTTTATGGATGCCCTGTAAATGTATGCATAATTCAAGAGTTGAAGCAGCTCGGCCGTGATGAAGAAACGAATGAAATGAGACGCATACACGGATGCGATCAACGCTGGTGTCACGAGACGCAAAGTGCACTAATAACTGCTTTTTTTTTGAGCCTCTAACGAAGTTCATTTCAAGTTTCCGCCCATAAATAGCCCGTCTCGGTAGGGCAAATTGAGGCAGGATTGCGGGCGGTGTTGTCCCGGCGGCCATGTTGGGCGGGAGGCAATATGGCGGCTAACGAGACGTGATTGTTAGAAAAACGCCGCCTGTCATGGCGATATTGCCCCTCCAGGGGGCCCTTTCCGTTGCGGGGGGAGGGCGCAGGCAAGAGGGATGGGAAAGGTTCTGGTTTTGAAATTCAGTGGGAACATAAAAGCTTCATGGCAGGCTGGCGGTATTTTGGGTATCTAGGATACAAGCTCACCGAAACGAACCTTCAAAATACCTGACGTCACACCCTTACAATGGTCGCCTTTTGGCTGAGGTATTGAAGTGTTCCAGCTGAGGTATTGAAGTGTTCCAGCTGAGGTATTGAAGTGTTCCAGCTGAGGTATTGGAGTCTTCCAGGTGAGGTATTGGAGTGTTCCAGCTGAGGTATTGAAGTGTTGCAAGTTCGATTCCTCTCTACAATTCTATGTCGCTCTGCAAGACGCAGCATAAATTTTCCATCAGCCGGTCTGAGCCGCGCGATTTCGTGCTCTTATTGCTCATTTCATTAGAAGTATTATTGCATCTCACCGCGAGTACCATTGCATTTCATTGCGATTTTTATTTCTTTCATTACAAGCATTTTACTGCAAATTCGATTATATTTCAGCGAATAGTATTGCATTAATTGCGGATCCTATTACACTGCATTGTGAATACTATTGCGTTTTATTGCAAATACTACTGTATTGAAATTTAATTGCGAGCACAACTGCACTGTGTTACGAGTATTAATACCAATTCTAAGGGACATCGAGACTTACAGGCGCTCCCGCTGACTCCTGCCTCCGCCGGTCCCTAACTTGTGCGTAATTTTGCCACTTCATACCCTACGCATTACGTGTACGAGCATGCAAATGTCACCAACATGCGCTCGTACTCGCACTTAATAATGTACGAGCTTCCCGATGTGTCCGCAAGACTCGCGTGCGAGTACGAGATTTGCACGACGCCTCTCCTTCCCTGCTGCTGACGCCTCTCCGTCCCTGCTGCTGACGCCTCTCCGTCCCTGCTGCTGGCGCCTCTCTCCGTCCCTGCTGCTGACGCCTGTCTTGTAGCGATGACTCAGCACTTTCAGAGTTCAAGGACCTCGAATTGAAGTCTCTTTGCCTCTACGCTAATTTGTTCAGTTGTGTGTAAATTTTGCGGGAGTGCAAGTTTTCTTGATTCCTATGAGATAATTGTTTTTTAATTCGAGTGAAAATTCTTCTTATTCTTGCGCAAAACTTTGTTCACACGCCCACGAATTTTCTTAGTTCTTATGCAAACAATTTGTATTCATATGAAACTTGATTCGTATCTAAGGACAGATTTTCCTTATTCGTACGCAATTTTTTTATTCGTAGACAAACTTTCTGCATTCGTAAGCAGACTTTTTCTTTGAGCGCTGCACGCTGGACTTAATTCCTCGATGACGTCATCACAGCCTCGTCCTCGGCCAAATGTACAAGAAATTTTCCAAGTGAACGCAAATACTCTCTCGCAATTTTGTCTACAGCAGAAGATCCCCCTCTCAAAATTGAGTTCTGAGTTTTAATTCCTGAGATGCACGAAGTAAACATAATGCACAGAGTGCTTTGACTCTTCCCAACCACTCACCTTGAGTCTGTTGCTGTGACCTGTTTGCAGAGTGACGCTGCGTAGCAAAAGTCCACGGAGGTCACTAGCCCAGTCTCGGCGTGGCATAAGTCCACGGAGGTCACTAGCCTAGTCTCGGCGTGGCATAAGTCCACGGAGGTCAGTAGCCCAGTCTCGGCGTGGCATAAGTCCTCGGAGGTCACTAACCCAATTCTGCGGCCACAATCCCCTTCTAACGAACAGCAATAGAATCAGCCGCCCCGTCGCACCTGTCATCCAGAAATCGATGGCGTGCTTGTGTTTGCGTGTGCACCGAATGCCAAGTGGAGAGACTGGGGGAGTTTGAATGCCTGTATTTCCTAATTGAATTGTATTAGTGCCGGTGTACACAGGAGCTGCTCTCAAGGGGACAGCTGCAGCTCTCAACTGATGAGGTAGATGTCCGAGAGAAGAGATTCCGGTTAACTTGTTCTGACTTCTCCGCCAGCCCTTGGTCGTATAATGCGATTTTATAAATGAGTCAAATGTTACAATTGAAACAAATAATCCTAAAACTTGACTTTTGTTGCTCGCATTATTTGAACATTAAAGGAAAACGACATGAATTTATGCGGAAAGAAGATTGTTTCTTGCACTAGCTACCATTTCGTCTGATTCGACCAGCGTTGAATTTTGTCATGTGTTTAATATTTGATGGAAGTATTGCAGTTTTCTCGCATAGTGCCTAGAAATTAATAGGACTGATCATTGGATATTTGTAGTGCCTTTAAAGGAGAAAATACTTTCCTGTTCCCTCGAAGTGAAAAATTTTCTTCTTTAGAAGAAATGACGCTGCTGCTGCAGCGATAACGGAAAAATACAATCGACCCTCTGCTCGGCCGAAAGGTTTGTCACACTCTCGAGAAGTGTGTACTTAATAGTCTATTGGACCGCCTTTTATAGTGATTACAGCTTTCATTCTATTTCGCCTAGATTCTACAATATTTTGCAAACAATCTAAACGAATACATCTCCAAAGTACGAGCAGACGTTGAGAAAGATCTTTCATCTAAATAGGAGGAGGTATTGAGGCTTACAGCTCCATCGCCAGTTCGTCCCACAAATTTTCGATGGGGGCTTAAATCAAGAGACTGTGGAGGCCATTCCTGATGAGAAAACCATCCTCGTGATCCCTGAACCAATCTAGCACTGCATGAGATCGATGGATGCGCGCGTTGTCATGTAGAAAGTACCGGAACCACCAGGGAAATAAAAATTCATATATAGGTGTCCATAGTTACCGAGGATATTCAAATAATTCTCAGATTAAATTTTCTTGCTGCACAAGGACCACAGTGTAAAGACATTGAGAACCAGTGTAATGGTCTGGTGGTCATTGCACTGTCTCCCAGAAGCTTGTGCTGTTGGAGTGACGCGTGAAGGAACCAAATCGTAATGTGTTTTCCGTGTACTCTAACTTTATTATATTTCTGGAACAAGGTAAATCTCGATACAACAGACCATTGCATGTGTTTTGATTGCTTTACAATCAATTCTTTGTGATCTTTTGCAAATTGAAGCTGTTTCGTTCGATTGGTTTTACTGATTAACGGTTTCCTGGTGGCGGCGCAACTCGTTAAACTTATATCTGTCAGTTCTCGGTTCATAGTGCGAGCGGAAATTTTCTTAGGACCTTTGTTGAACACGCTAGTCAACTGTTGACCACTTTTCCGATGGTTTGCTTTCACCAATCGCGTCAGAGCAGCTTTTACATACCAAGAAATTTCTTAATTTTAGCTCTGCCTCTACTCGTATTATTGCTGAATGACTGCACTTCACCTTATTTTTTTTTGACTGAGCTCTTGTACTTTGCACAGTCCTAAGTCCTGCAGCCATCATTTGAGGCGCTATTTCTCTGGCGGATTTTCAAGCCTGATGTGTACCCATAACCTGTCCTTTTTCAGAGACAGAGGTTTGTCTTAAAGGCTTTTTTCCACCTAAATTATTCATGCTTGTCGTCGCAGAGAGCAGGTGATGTGCTGACTACCAGTGACACGAATCGTAACTATGTTACCATATTCTTTTTCTTCGAAGTTGTCATGAGAAAACCTGTACCATATTATTTTAAATATATTTACATTTTACCAGGGTGCGGAAGCATTTTTAGGTTTGTCTGAATGAGTCAAAAATCGTTCACTATTGTGCTATGAAGCGCCCCGTCGAAGAGGTCGTTATTTTTTATTTTCATGTGGAAATATTCCTCTATTGCTCTTATATAGTCGCAGTTGTTGCGCTGGTTTTGCTTTGTGCCCTTGTTGCACTTGTTGCTCTTGTTGCACTTGTTGCACCACATGCAGCTAGTCATACACTCGAAACATCCCGACGCCCACGCACTGCACACCCTTACACCCCGCGCTCCCTACGAACCTACACACCCACGTACCCCGCATATCCTATACACCCACACAATTGCTAGCAGCTATAGCTCCCTGCCTGCCACCTCTGGAGCCTCTGCATCACTTTGTTTTGTGTTGTGTATTTTGTTCAGTTGGTTGTTGTGATGCACTGTGTCGATCTGATGTGCTGTGTGTACTGTTTTATTTTGTATCGGTGTATTGTGCTATACGTGTGTTGTTGTGTTGCTGCTTGATACTCTTGTTGAATTGCTCTATTATTGCTCAAACTCAACACAGTAGTTGTATCGCGACTTACATAGGGACTGACAGAGGGAGGTGATAGGAGGGGGGGGAGGGGAAGAGGATGGTCATAGTGCTCTCAACAGGACACAGTCACGGACTGTCTATCACCATCAGCGAGCTGTACATTTGTGTCCCTAGCGTGGCATTGGGGTGTGATAGGGCTGTCTCACAGCTGTCACATGGCTGTCACATGGCTGTCACAGAGTTCTCGCACAGCTGCCACACAGCTGCCATTACACAGCTTTCACACACCTGCTACCCACCTGCTACTATACATCTGCCACGTAGTTGCCACCACACAGCTGCCACACAGCTACCACAATACAGCTGTCACACAGCTGCCACCATACACCTGCCGAACAGCTGCCTCACAACTACCACAATACAGCTGTCACACACCTGCCACCACACAGTTGCCACCACACAGCTGTCACACAACTACCACAATACAGCTGTCACACAGCTGCCACCATACACCTGCCACCACTCAGGTGACGGCCTCATGGCACTCATTTGAGCGCCCTCATTGTGTGCGTCTTTTTGCTTGTGTGCGTCTCCGTAGCTGTGGCCTGCGGCGTGTGTGCCTGCACTTGCAGGTGCAATCTGCCTTGGCATGGTACTTGGCTTGCTGCGAAATTCGTACGTTAATTAAGAATAATATTAACAAGGGAACCAAAACAAGTTCTGTGCGTAGAGACTTCGTATATGTAGATTGCCTTCTAGTGGTGTGGGGAGGTACGAGGCGTGTTTCATTCCTTAAGACACGGACTTCAATGAATTCAACTGCCAGGGTAAATTTTGTAATGAAAGTCAAGTTGTACGTATGGAATTCACCTCCTGTTGCTGACGCTCATGCGAAGTGTATCGTACGAAAATGTAAAAAACAAGCGCCGCGAGACCTGAAAACAAGCGTCGCGAGACCTGGCGCGCAGCTTCTCGAGACCTGAAAACAAGCGCCGCGAGACTTGGCGCGCAGCTTCCCGAGACCTGAAAACAAGCGCCGCGAGACCTGGCGTGCAGCTTCTCGAGACCTGAAAACAAGCGCCGCGAGACCTGGCGTGCAGCTTCCCGAGACCTAAAAACAAGCGCCGCGAGACTAGGCGTGCAGCTTCCCGAGACCTGAAAACAAGCGCCGCGAGACCTGAAAACAAGCATTTCTTTCACTCTGGCATTTCCGCCGCCCTCATTTCCCAAGCATTCGCCAATAACTCGCCGCGCATTCCTCAAGTTGTGATATTTGTTTGCCAGGTCCCGCTTTTTAATCCAAATGCGAAACTTTATGAAATATTTCTTTTCAATTTCGGCGGAGAATTTCTAGAAGATGCCTCCTAACTCTAGGCCATGTCAAGCTGAGTCAATTTTGAGGGCGCTGAATCTTTCCGAGTCAAGGCTGTGTGGCTTGAATCTTTCCGAGTCATGACTGTGTGGCTTGAATCTTTCCGAGTCAAGGCTGTGTTACTTGAATCTTTCCGATTCAAGGCTGTGTGACTTGAATCTTTCCGAGCCAAGGCTGTGTGACTTGAATCTTTCCGAGTCAAGGCTGTGTGACTTGAATCTTTCCGAGTCAAGGCTGTGTGACTTGAATGTTTCCAAGTCAAGGCTGTGTGACTTGAACCTTTCCGAGTCAAGGCTGTGTGGCTTGAACCTTTCCAAGTCAAGGCTGTGTGGCTTGAACCTTTCCAAGTCAAGGCTGTGTTTGTTGAATCTTTCCAAGTGCTCGCCTCCCAGTGAGGAAGTCCCTGTTCCGATTCAATAGGAACCGTGTTTCTCTTTGGAAAAAAAATAAATTTGGCGTTCCTGAAATTTGGCTACCAGTGTGGCCCGGGACAGAATGTGCCCAAGTATGTAGCGCAGTAATTTCAAGAACGGACGGAAAAAATATCACTGTCTTTGAAAATCGTTCAATGGAGAAGTCATTTATTACAGTAGGATAGAGTTCTCTTTTGTTTAGAGCGAGGCAGTGCTGGTTTTGGTGGCTGCGTCGTCATTCAGCGTGTGTGACAGTCACTCAGAGTGACGGCCACTCAGAGTGACGGCCACTCAGAGTGACGGCCACTCAGAGNCACACGGAGCAACAAACACACGGAGCAACAAACACACGGAGCAGCAAACACACGGAGCAACAAACACACAGAGCAACAAACAAACAAAGCAACAAACACACAGAGCGACAAACACGCAGAGCGACAAACACGCAGAGCAACCAACACGCAGAGCAACAAACACGTAGAGCAACAATCACAAAGAGCAACAAATATACAGTGACAAACAAACGGAGCAACAAATACACAGAGCACCACACACACAGAGCAACAAACACACAGACCAACAAACACACACAGCAACACCCACACCGGTCGTTAGTGCCCCTGCGCCCCACATTCTCAGTCTGCATTGTAACGAGTCGTTAAAATTCGAAGATTCGCCCCAGCGTCGAAGAGAGTTCAATAGCTGAAGACAATGGAGGCATCGGGAGCTCGGTGCCCTATTGTTGTGAGGGTCACTTAATGAGGGCCCGGTCCCCTTCTTCTGAGGGGAACTGGCGGAGAGAGTTTCTCTGAGGGTGCCGCTGTGAGGGAAACTGAGGGATCGTGTGGTCTGTGGGAGTAATCCTTCATAATTGGCAGCTGGACGCTGCCCTCAGCTGGACGCTGCCCCCAGCTGGATGCTGCCCTCAGCTGGACGCTGCCCTCAGCTGGACGCAGCCCTCAGCTGGACGCTGCCCCCAGCTGGACGCTGCCCCCAGCTGGACGCTGCCCTCAGCTGGACGCTGCCCTCAGCTGGACGATGCCTTCACCTGGACGCTGCCCCCAGCTGGACGCTGCCCCCAGCTGGACACTGCCCCCAGCTGGACGCTCCCCCTCAGCTGGATGCTAACCCCAGCACTCCGTCGTAAACAGATTCCGAGAGAAAATATCGCCCTGGAGCCGAGAGAATTGATTCATTTCCCGTCGTCTGAGATCTCGCTGTCGCAATCAATTCATACGGCGCGATCAGCAGGATTGCAGTGAGCGCCGCTCGTATTAATGAGACGATGAGCTTTTGTGCAGTAGCCTGCAGCGGCTGCCCTGCGCCGCTCTGCAGGGCATCGCTGCTGTCGGGTTGTGTTATGACGGCTTTTGTTCTGCGTAGGCAGGGTAGCGAAATTTTTGATGTGTGATAGGGGTGGAAAGTGTTGTTTGGTTTATGTTCGGGGTGGAATGTGTTATTTTTGGTTTATATCTGGGGTAGAATGTTTTTTTGGTTTATGTTTGGGGTAGAATGTGTTTTTTTGACTTATGTTCGGGGTAGAATGTGTTCTTTGGTTTATGTTCGGGGTAGAACGTGTTTATTTTTTGGTTTATGTTCGGGGTAGAATGTATTTTTTGGTTTATATTCGGGGTAGATATGTTTTTCTGCGAATGTTTGATGCAGGATTTGGGGAGATAGTTAACTCTTTGACTGTTAATTCATGCCTAAAAAAAATTGTGGATAAGCAACGCACGTGTGAGCGGTTCTGGTAATGCTCTGGAAATCTGGTTTTCGTCCGCAAATTAAACGTAAGAACACAGCAAAACCCAAATTCAGGAATGCCACTCAGGAGCACCAGGGGGTCACAGTAGACGCAAAGTTCCGTGCTCAGGGTACCTTCAACGTTAATGTATTTCACTCTCCTGTGAAGACAACTCTCTTAAGAATGTCGTACATAATGTGGCGTCCTCTATTACATGAACGGGGCACCAAATACGGGGAAGTTCCTCGGAGAAGTAGAACCTCCAGTTCTCTCGCTTTGGGTCCTGAACACTGTGTGCCGCAGAGCACGAACCTGATACGTGCGGGCGTCTACAGCGAAAGCTTATGGCTTTTAAAGAGGATAGTCTTGCTTGAAGTCATGAATAATTCAAGCGATTGTGATTGCTCTATTTCTAGAGACCAGAGCTGGTTTCTGTTCCAATGCCGGCGGCGTTGAGCGGATTGATTTCTCGTCGACCGGCTTTCATGGATCGCCCTTGCTGAGAAATTTAAGTAGCAGTTACCACCTTTTTAACGAGGGCACCTAATGGGGTAATCTCTATAGCATGGATCCTTAATCGCCGCCGCTTAATGAAGTCAGTGAACGTTCCGTGTCTTTCTATGCCCCCCCGCTGGGATTGTGGGGGGATTAGCCCCCCTCGACCCCTGCGTCATGATTAGTTTGGCCCCACTGGGGGCATTAGATGGTCTGTCCCTCCAACCCCTCCATCATCCTTAGCTTACACCCCCACTAGAGCTATAGGGGGATTGTCCCCCCTGATCTCTGCATCAAAATTAAATAACCCCCTCCCCCACTGGGACCCTGAGGGGTTCTGTCCTTCCTGCCCACTGCATTTGTTCATTCACTTCTTTTAGTTGTTTTATTTGTTTCATTCGGTTCATTGACTGCATTCGTTCTATTCATTCAGTTTTCAATCACGTACAATTATCATGTGTGCCGCACACCTACGCACGAGCACTCATTGCGCCTGGCCTCCTTATCTTGCTGCTGGCAGCCGCTCTAACGTCAGCCTAAATTAATAAGAAAACTTTTCCATTCTAGAGACTGCAAACATTGTTTTGAATCTTCCTCTTCATCGTTGAATTGTTTAAAAAATAATTTTAGTAGAGTTCTTCTTGACTGTTTGTGTAAATTTTGGGTCTAGTTTTTGTCTATTTGTACAGCTCCTCTTTATTGCTGTCTTTCATTTCTCTTATCATTTCACTCTATTCTCATTATACCACTGTGGCTACATTTCTTCTCCTTCATTACCGTGATTTTATAATTTATAATGCAATTTCTTTAATTTTCTTACACACAGTTCCTCTCAATTGCCGAGACTGTAAACCTTTGTTCCAGTCCCCCTCGCGCCGCGCTGCACATCTATGGTTGATTGGTGATTTTTTTTAGCAGCTCTCCTTCGCTTCTCTCACTCTTATTCCGCCTCTCGTTCACTTATTTCCGTTCTTTTCAACGTCGATTCTTCTATTTCTGTCTCTAACTCTTTTCACGCGTTTGTCTGCCGTAAGTTTTGTCTGTAACTCTGTTTATTCACTCGATAGTTCCCGTATGATCTATGACACATCAAACTGCATCCAATCGCCATTTTAATGTGTACCTCGTTCTCGAGGCTATAAGTTCAACGATCGCTGATTTCTTACACAAGGTCATCGGCCTCTCATCACAGATGAGCGTGCGATCCTGTAGATCTTTAAACCTTTAAAACAGATTGACAGATCTTTAAATCTTTGCGTAGGGTGCGACCTTTAAACAGATCTTTTCGCGACATCAGTATTTCAATTGATAGAGTTATATAAGGCAGGTGGATGGCAAAGCACAACCCGAAAAATAAGTCGCATTATAGGCTAGAAACTGGAAACCAAAGAGATCAGACTCTCGATGATCAAAAGATCATCGAGAGTCTGACCAGATCTCGGCGAGGCCCTCCACCCAACGTGCCTACTTCGCCCCCGCATCTCACCTCGCACGTTCACGTGACCCGAGGGGGCGTCGCCGTAACATACGCGTCCCTTCTCAAGTATCAGTGATACTGCAGATAACAATATTTCATGTCAGATTTACAGTAAATAAGAGAGCATCTTAAGAAGATTTACATCATTTGTTCCGTCATTTTCGGCGGGGCGCGTCCACTAGCGTATATATATACGTATATACAGTAGAGCGTATAGAGTATCGAGTCTTTCATCTTTCGCTCTTATACATATATATATATTCCACTATATGTGTTGAAGAAGAACGTGATATCAATTTGAATACTTGATGAGGTCTCTTGGTTACGTGGTGCCTCTCCAATCTCGATGTTAGTCTTTCAGCTATCCCACGATCAGCAACGCTGCTTAAAAAGTACATTTTCCGGCATGTTATGAGAACTGCTGTCAGAAAGCTCTCATTTCTTGTAGTTCAGAATGCGAGTTCTGGCGGACATTGGAGTCGGGGAAGTAGAAGTCAGACCGATTCAGAGGCCTTTTGGGTCCGAGTTCCCAGTCGGAAAGTTTTCAGGACCAGAAAATTACTAGGAATCTTTGCATCACTCTCAGCGAAACCGACCTTTGCTTCCGTGCATCTTGAACCAGCAGGTTCAGCACCAGCCCGTCTCCCAGCCTCCACCGCTCGTCTCACTAGTGCGTAGGTTGGGGTCACTAGAACGGTCTCCAGTTGACAGGCCGTGTTTTGTGTCTACTACATTACTGTCCCTCACACTATACTGTGTCTCTGTCCCTCACACTATACTGTGTCTCTGTCCCTCACACTATACTCTGTCTCTGTCCCTCACAAGCCCTCACATCTCCCTCCACTGCGGTGCCTCACAACCCCCGTCCACTTTAGTGCAGCATTCCTCCCTATGGAGTTTAAAAACGACCCCCCGATGTCGGGCCCTATGGATCATTTTTATGGATTCCTCCCTATTTAATTATGCTCCCTGTCCAGCTCCCGACGTTGCTCCCCACCCGGTGCTCGAACGGACAGTTCGGGAGCTCTCGACTATTTTTAATACGTCCCCCATGAGGTTCCCAAAGCGGCTCCCCCCGGCCCTGGGGCTGCCATAATGCCCCCCATCTTGCGTTCACGCCTCACTGACGCTTTTTAGCTCGCCTCCATTTCGTTAGTGAACCAATATCTCGACGCCCGCTGCCTTTCGACACGTCCAAATTATGCCTCAACTTATGGGGTCCCCTCAAGCGTCCCCGATTACGCCCGCAACTTCGTCGTCGTGCCCCCCAATGCACGTCGTCGGGCCCAGACGTGCGCGTGGTCGGTGACGATGGATTTCACTAGTAGAGGTACACTTTAGAAGCGAAACTGTTGTGTTGAGGTCTCATTTAGACGCCAGTCCAGGGGCAGGCCATCTCTTTTGGGGCGCTAGGCCTGTCTTCGCGCTCCATTGCGCCAGCAGGCCACTGTTTAGGGCTGGAAAACCTTATTAAAGCCTTTATTTCTCCTGAACGCCATTGGATAATGGTAAGATCTAAACTGCTGATTAGACCCCTGAGATCCTATTGACCTCATGCCACAAAGTTCGCTCAATATCGTGCTTTTCTCCGAGGGCTTAGAGAAGTTTGGGGAGCACTCGACGGCTGTGGGGGCAGGAAACTGCCCTGCTGAGGGGAGGGCAGCGCCTCGACTTCTGATCGCAGCCTTTGGTGTCGCTGGACTCTTTACCTTCCGAGGGGCTGCACAGCCGCTCTGCAGTGCACAGCCGCTCTGTTGTGCACAGCCGCTCTGCAGTGCACAGCTGCTCTGCAGTGCACAGCTGCTCTGCAGTGCACAGCCGCTCTGCAGTCCACAGCCGCTCTGCAGTGCGCAGCTGCTCTGCAGTGCACAGATGCTCTGCAGTGCACAGCCTCTCTGCAGTGCACAGCCGCTCTACAGTGCACAGTAGTCCTGCAGTACACAGTAGTCCTGCAGTGCACAGCCGCTCTGCAGTGCACAGCCACTCTACAGTGCACAGTAGTCCTGCAGTACACAGTTGTCCTGCAGTGCACAGCCACTCTACAGTGCACAGTAGTCCTGCAGTACACAGTAGTCCTGCAGTGCTGTAGTACTGCAGTGCACAGCAGTCCTGCAGTGCACAGTAGTCCTGCAGTGCACAGTAGTCCTGCAGTGTACAGTAGTCCTGCAGTGCACAGTAGTCCTGCAGTGCACAGTAGTCCTGCAGTGCTGTAGTCCTGCAGTGCGCAGTAGTCCTGCAGTGCTGTAGTACTGCACAAGTGAGGCACCAGCTGACTGGTCATCGCATGGGTAGTTGTTCACTTTAAAAATCCATTTTTCATTTTTAGTTGAACTCCCAGCTAGCCATGTCTAAACAATTCCGCAAAACATAAATTCTAGTTAACAACGGTGGGAAGTTTTGAAACAAAATATGAAATCGTAAAAGTAAATGGTTTTATTAACGCTAAAATAATCAATTGCACGTAACCATTTCTGTAGGGTAACTTTCACCCGATAATTATGGTTATGGCATTTTTACGTTTACATCGTATCTGAATTACGTGGACAATATTTTAAATACGTCGAGAAGCAACATTTCTTTGATCTGACGAGGAATCAGACTGTTTGTGCCGGATGACCCACGCAAGAATGACACGGAACAACGACATATGAGAGGCCCGACACCGTCCTCATCGTGAAGCAGGGCGGTGGCGGTGTGATGGTTTGGTGGTTGTTTCGCAGTGCATGCACTGGTGCACTTCATGTCATTGCTGAGAAGATGGATGGTCTCATGTACCGCCAAATATCGGAAAAGAGTCTCGTTTCAACTGAAGCGTTCGTTCAAAAAACGTGAATGGACGTTCCAGCAAGGTAATGACCCCAGACCCAGCGCAAAATGGACAGCCGAATGGTTCATGAAGGAAAAATTTGATCTACTCCCGTGACAAAGCCATTTCCGGACGTCAGTCCTATCGAATGCCTTTGGGGAACACTGAAGAAAAACGTTCATCAAATTTCTTTGATGAATCTTCAAGATCTGAAGAACATATGTACTGAAGAGTGGGTTCAGGTACCACCCCAAGCGTGCAAAACATTCCTCGTATAAAAACAGTCTCTAAGTAGAAATTGCTGGCAAGGGTTTTGCGACCGAATATTAAACGTGGGAAACTGTTTTGATGAATATTTCCGTTCCGCGCCTGTTTTTCTTGTTATGAAGCCATATACTGGTAGAAGGGGGTATTTTGTTTTGTATTTTCATGGTACGCTATAAAATGCATGTTCTGCGTGAGTTTTTCGATCGTCGACTGGTATTTGCTTCCTAAAAAATAAAATCTCGCTGCATGCAGTAACTGTTGTGACCCACGGTACATGCTCATGTGACAGTTGGTTACGTGCTCCCATCTTGTGTCGGAACTGGCGTGTGTGTGGTGCATGTTACCATGCAGCGCATGACCACACACAGCACTACACAGGCTACAATACAGCGTCACTGGCCACTACACAGCCCACGCAGGCCAAAATAAACGGTAATAGCCACTACACAGGCTACAATACAGCGTCACTGGCCGCTACACAAGCCACGCAGAGCCACACAGCATGGTATCCTGTATCAGCTTTATGCTGCCTCTACACAGGCCACACAGAGCCACACAGAGCTACACAGCACGGCGCCCCGCATGAGGCGGCTGCAGCGAGATCGCCTAAGCTCCTTACTCGAATTTTCGAGTCTTTTTAATTTGGCGTCGCAGGTAGCGACAAGAATTGC
>VOMN01079100.1:1364-15783 GCA_014899125.1 Orchestia grillus
ATCAAAGGAGACACAAAGGACATCTTCAATTAACAAGGCATCAAAGGAGACACAAAGGACATCTTCAATTAACAAGGCATCAAAGGAGACACAAAGGACATCTTCAATTAACAAGGCATCAAAGGAGACACAAAGGACATCCTTAATTTGCTGGGAATAAAATTAGATCTGCAATGAGCCTCAACCAAACATCTCGAGCAAAGTGAACCATTTCGATCTCGCAGAAGGAGCACAAATGGTACACAAAGAAAATGAATAAATTGCAACAACGTCCAAACAAACCTGGGCCCAAAATCATGCATTAGACAATAAAACAAAAAATTTCAAGAAGAAAATTATTGACAGCCAAATGAAATTGAGAAACTTGAAAAGAAAAAATAATACATATTGCCACTGGTACAATATCCCAGAAAAATTTGAAGGAATCATATAATGGAATATAATCATGAATCAGATATGTGTATGTATAATTGTATATATGTATGTATAATATATTAAAGGGACCACTGGCACAATTTCTAAAAAAAAAACACAGAAACTAAATACCAGAGAGCTAACCACCTATTCGAGGCTCAACACAAGTCCTGTCAGTGGACAAATTTTTGACAATGTAACATGTAATTGTTTGTTCATAGACAGGAAAGTAGAAAATTCATTCCCTGAAGTACACAGACTGAGCAACAAAGGCATTCCAGGAGGGAATGCTGAGCAGGGCTGTGGGTCAATAGATTGGATTACTAGTTAGTTAAAAGCTCCCTAACTGCAAGAAGTGGAAGCAAAAGAGAGCAGAAATAAGTAACCATTTAGTATGGCCCAATGAAACTAGGGAATTGATGCACAAGATGTGTTCCCTCACACAGGATTCTCTGAGCATCATAAAAACAATAAGTTAAGAATAGAGAGGAAGAAAAGACAAAGAAGAGATAGCAAAGGTGTGAAAATGAAAAAATGCAAAATGGGCGCAAAAAACAGAAGTCCCAAAGGCTTATCTAGAGCTGGCGTAGCCTAACATTGCCCCCTGCAGACACATGACTCAACAAACCACATTCATGTGTTTGAAATGCGAGTTCTCTTCATGTTCTTTTTACAACGTCAATGACTAAAGAAGTCAGAGTGTGTAGACTGTAAAGAAATAATTAGAGAAATTAGTTATAGGAGTAATAAAAGCAATTAGTACAGAGGAGAATTAGAGCAACTAGAAGAGAACTAAAGCAATTGATAAAGAAGAGGTGAGAAGAGGCCAAGGCTGTAGCTCAGAGCTGTCACCAGAGTTGGCACCCCACACCCGCTGTTGTGCTGGGCAAGGGTGGGCACCCACCACAGGATCCAGCAGGGGAACACCATGTACACCACCACTGAGGACTGCACTGCTCCACTGCAGCAGGGGGAGGGCACTGTACACCGCCACTGAGCACTGCACTGCTCCACTGCAGCAGGGGGAGGGCACTGTACACCACCAGTGAGCACTGCACTGCTCCACTGCAGCAGGGGGACAGCACTGTACACCACCAGTGAGGACTGCACTGCTCCACTGCAGCAAGGGGACAGCACTGTACACTACCAATGAGCACTGCACTGCTCCACTGCAGCAGACTTGCCCTCAGCATTAGCAGTGTCACAGACAAAAACAAACCAGCAGCAGGTTTAGGATAGACAGTCTATCAGAAATGGTATGGTTTGGGCTGGCATAGTTTTAACAAGTTTTTCATCAGGGAAAAACCAGGAAAACAATAGATTATTATAGCTATTACATTGTCCAACCATCCAACCAGAAACAGAGAAAGAAATTTATCATGTATGTTTCATAAAAGCCATGAATATTTGTTGCTCACATTCGAAGCAAGACTAGATGATCATTTCCTATCTCGAATCTCAGGTTGACAAACTACTGTTGAGTCATACATCACATCACGTCTCGACATTTGACAATCACTGTTGCAGTTGTGCCGTCTTGGCCCCAACTGCCACAAGAGAACATGGAATTTAGTCCTAGAAAAGAGAGCGTAGCAGCACTTTGTCATTTCTAAACGGGTTCCTCAAGACAGAAACAAAAAGATTCTAGAACAAAGTTCCATGTGACATCTTGCTGCTTGCACATGCACAAGGCATTTAGACGAGACCAACACCCAACACCACCTGATCCCTCCGTCATACCCTAGGTTACTCAAAATTAGGTGAGCAGAAATTAATCGGCCACATGCACCGAACATCAGAATTGAAGTCAGAGTGGCAGGCATTTTGGACGACTCTGTTCATTACCAATGCAGGAATTAAAGCATTGCAATTTGGTGTCAGTTCAACCATTACTATAAGCCTAGTTACAAAAAAAAGCAGAAATACATGCACGCATATGCAGTCTGCAAACATGAGCAGCTCTCTCTAACAAATTAACAAGCCATGCAGCTTCTTTAAAATTTAAAACAAGTATATAAGCATCCCAAAAATTTTTCAATGGCTACAGAATAATTTGGTAACAGCATGCAAGCAGATAAAACTTCCTCATGTGACAACCTAATGTGGGCCACAAGAAAATTTCCTTGGATATAATTAATAGGTGATGCGAAGGCCAAGGTCAGTGGATAATTTTAGCAGTCAGCCCAGACCAAAGGGCTCCCATTTCTGTGCCTGATAAAGGAAGGGAAGAGAGGCTGCTCGTGCACATAATAGACTCCCAGGCTTCCAATTAACTGTTGATTGGTAGCATTTTCAGAGGTTGATGGAATTATTTCTCAAAAATCCCACTGTGAACAAAGAACATATTAGCTTGAATAACACCCCCGTCAAAGTCCTCCCCAGATATGTTGTACCTCTGAGCCAGAAGGGAAAATAAAAACTGAGAATAAACAAAGCAGAATTAGAAATGAGGCACACAGCAGACTGTATAGTTAGCTGATCAATTTCTGAAACAAAGCCCGTATCTATTTCCTTTTAGTTTTACACACCACTGACACTGATGGGGCACTCAGCTGGTGTACACCTAGCACTGATGGGGCACTCAGCTGAAGGCAACTAGCACTAGTGTCAGCCACTGACAGTGTGCGGTAGAGTCGTATTCTAATTAAGCTGCACATTGACATGAAAGTTTACTCCCGCCACTCTGATATCCAGGGTCCCACAAAATTTGAGGAAATTTCTATGCAGGTTTCACTCTGTAAAAACTCGACTGTTTGCTAGGAAGTCAACAGGAAAATAATTTGACTAAACAAAGTTTTATTTCCATACTAAAGAGAGACTCATCATAGTACTGAGCTGAGACTTGCACCACTACTAAGCAGAGACCAATTGCACTATATCTACAGTATAGTTCATGCCTCCATTAACTCATTAACTCATTAACTACAGTATAGTTCATGCCTCCATTAACTCATTACTGCTGCAACACAATTACTGTTTTTGTTTAACAAATTTCAGATTCCTATCAAGAAGCATATGCCTACTGTTTGTTTCAGCGCATTTTACTTTACCCCAGATTACCTTGAAACACACATTGAGAAGGAGGTGTGAACAACACAAGAAATATTAGATACCTAGAAAATTACAGAACCAGCAAGGAGAAAAGTTCCAGCAGCATCATTACAAGGCCATGCAATTATGATTAAAGAGCACTCCATTGAAGAAAAAAGGAGGTGAAAGCTGATAAAAACAAGTGAAGCTACATATTCCATCATGTAATTAGTTCAAAGCTCCCTGTCTGCATGAAACGTGATCGAAAGAGAGTAAAAAGAAGGGTCCACTTAGTATGGAATCTGTGCAGAAGGAGTGTTCCACACAAAATCCCCTTGGCATAGAAACGGCAAGTTAAGAAGAAAGAGGAAGAAACGATAAGGAATAATCAGTAAGGAAGGCAGGAAAATGGAAAGTGGGCACAAAAGATGTACATCCCAAAGGTCTATTTCTGGCTGAGGTAACCTAACACGGCCCCCTGAGGACCACGACATTTACAACATTGGTGCTGCATCATTAATGCCCCAGAAAAAAACGCTTCAACCCCCCTCCCACCACACAGCGGTGGTTCAGAGACACCGACAACCTGATGATGTGCTGTGGGTCTACTGGGCACGCATGAAATTTTATGCAAAATCACCGAGTCTCCATGATGCGCTGAAGGACAATCCCCTTCAGTGCATGTGATTAAACAATAAAAATAATAATGGCAGCCACACACAGGAAGGTCAAGTACTGCATTAAATCATAAATCAAATTGCATTACATAAAGCATGTATAAAATTATATGAATGGAAAAGAGTAAATAGACAGTGAAACTAAAGAAAGCACACCAGAAAGCTTTCTATCTTTATGAATTTGAAGAAAAATAATGTAATAAAAGAATAATTATTTATTTGCAATGCAAAATTCCTGCACAACATTTTACAAGGAAAGAATTACGCTTTAGATACCATTTGGGCAAATCTGAACTCGTCCTTCAAAAACAACCAAAAATTTGGCATAAAATCAGGTGTGCATAGGGCACAAATACTATAACGCCTAATTCACTTTTGAGAGAGAACTCCACAAAAAAATAATAATTCCCCTTCAAATCCCTGCATAACAATTCAACTAAAACAAAAAACATAGCTACCTTTTTATCTTTACTTGAGCAGTAAAGTAATAATAATAATAAAGCCAATGATTTCATCACACTCTGTGGAACACACCAAACTTGTCCCACTGGACAGTTGTTCGGACACCTCGTTCTTGTCCATTGGGAGCTCGAGGCTTGCAACTAACAGCCGACGGTAATTTTTGGAGATTTATTTTTTAAACATTTTATTAGGAAAAAAGAATAAATTTATCTCAAATTACACTCGGGCAGGAAGAGTAGCATGGGGCCATAGTGACGCACTCCACACTCAACTGAGGAGATGCAGGTTCAACTCCCAGCTGTGCAGGCTGATTTTTGTGTAACAATAGAAGGCTCCCTTAGGAGAGAAAGCTTGTGCTCCATCAATAATGATTAGGCTTGTAAACTCCTAAGTCATACAAGCCTTTCATTAAGTAGGTCTTGTTCACAATTATTTTACCCTTGATTATCTAGGCCTTATCTATGTTTTGCCCTGGATTATCAAGGCTTTATGCATGTTTTACTCTGGATTATCTAGGCCACATCCATGTTTTGCCCTGGATTATCTAGACTTCATCCATGTTTTACCCTGAATTATCTAGACTTCATCCATGTTTTACCCTTGCTTAAAGAGGTCTTATCCATGACTTTTCTCATACTGTGTGAACTCTGATGGGATGAAGTTTCTTTCCTCCCGCGCAAACGGCAGGATGGTCAGCATGGCACTGACATCCGTAATGATAATCCGTTTGGTTGTTGTTCTTTGGTGACAAATGCAAGCAAGAAACAGAAGCAAGAAGGAGCAATAAAGGAATGCTAAATAAAATGAGTGTTTTGATAAATCTATAATGAATTATATTCCAACCAACACAACACACAAGACCTCGCTTAAATGTTACTGGAGTCTCAGAAATATTCGATTGATTCTTTGTTTGTTTTATTTGGATTAGATAGGATTGCTAGTTAGTTTAAAGTTCCCTAGCCATGTGAAATCTGACCCAAAGAGAGGTAAGAGAATGTACCGTTTAGTATGGACTAAAGAGAAGACGGAATCTATGCATACATTGTGTTCCCATACAGAATCCCTTCTGCATAGAAACAGCAAGTTAAAATATGAAGAGAAAGAAAAAATTAAGATAGTAAAGAAGGTACGTAAATTGAAAAAGGAAAAGTGATTGAAGTCCCTGAAGCCGTCAATGGCTGAGTCAACTTTACAGCGAGGATGCCAGTCCCTACACACAGCACACAATATACAAACACACTCGAGTTAACAGAGGGCTACATTCACAATACAAAATTTGGGGGTTCCAACAACAGGCACACTGTCAAAGGACATGGATTACGAGGAGATGATATGCTTGTTTTCCAAGCACCTGGCAAACCGTCCTGCACCTGGCAAACTGTTGAGGATATTGCAGGTATGGGGTCTGCACAAATTGCAGGTATGGGGTCTGCACAAACTGCAGAACAAAATCAACAAACACGAGTTAAATCAGAGCAAAACAGACATGAACCTTCATAGAGAAACCAGCGCAGCAGTTCACAAGATACTAAAGCACCAGAGCAATGGAAACGGCCCAACAGGATTTGATATTCAGGATTCCACAATACAATTTGGACATGATTTCTCCTTCTATGGAAAACTCTTTCAAGTTGATTTCATAATATAATTTTACACTCACAATGTAGCAAACTTTTGTTCTTGAGAATCGAGTGCTATTTGCTATCTCCAGTTGGTGCTAAGCAATAAAGAAATATCGAATATTCCTGTGAAACTTGGCATTACACTTGAACTATCTTTATTACTCATATTATCTAACTGAAGAAAGGCAAGTTTGATGATTTGTTGACCTCACCACCAACACAAAGTTCTAGCACTAAAATTATTTTTCCTTCATTTAGTCCAGTTACAGAGAAATGGGAAACTGTGATTTTAACCCAGGAGGAACACGACGCAAGGAAAGTTTCACGAACAGAGCAACAATGAGCCGCAGTTCCCTTGCATTACAAAAGAGAAGACAACCAAACCATTTCCAGAGCTGTCACCCCCAGGGAGTCATTTTAGCAACAGAGCCTAAGCCAAGGGGCTCACATTTCTGCACCTTATGAATGAGGGAAAGGGAGGGAGGTTGCTTTTCCATTCAAGATGAAGAAGTTTGCAATTAACTGCTGATGGTAATTTCTAGAGAATTATTGATTTACTTCTTCTCATCTTTCCCATGCACAAAGAATGTACAAGGCTCCAATAAAACCACGATCTCGTGAATGAGTACAAAAGACTACAGGGACCACAACAGAAACAGAAAGGACTGCCAAACAAGCCACTCAAGGAACTCCCTAACCTAAACAACATATCTAAATAAAGCAGGTGTTAATTAACACCAGAACAACATATTGATAAGAATGTAAAAACTGATCAGGTATGTAACTTGAGCAAGTATTGCCCTTTAAGTACTTTGTCACTTACTGATGAGGTTCTCCCTAACATGCTACATTGCAAAATACAAGCCACACACCAAGCATTTCTAACCTGCACTACAACCCAAGACTACAACAAACTAATTCTATACTCAAGTCCTACCCTTTTCTGGCCAACAACTTGACTTAGTTTAGGGACTCTACATGTGATATATGTGTTATATTTTACTGAGCCAATCAATAAACAACAAGAAAGAGAAATGTTATGTTATTGGTTATGTTCAGATAACCCCTGTTGCTGCAGGCCTACAGAAATCCACCAATTAAAAACAGTCATTTCCTCGCCATTTCGAGTCTGGAAGCTGACATTCACACTACCCACACACACACAACTTTAGATACAGACACCAAACAATACAGAAGTGAATGCAACAGATAAGTACACACTGGATGTGACTACAGAATAATTCATCTTCAGTTGGCAACAATACTCATGTGCACGAAGGCAGTCAAATGTGAGGGTACGACAAACTGGTGACGTTGAAAACACGCAAATGTGCATCTGAGCCAATCGACAGAGGTAGGTACTTGCAAGTTGACACCATGAAACCCAAGTGATATCTTAAAGAGAGAAAAATACTGAATTTGGAACAGTTGTGAGTGAGGAGCAAAGAGACGTGTAACTAAAAAGATTTGTGACTCGAGTGACATGTCACAAGCAGGCACTTTTGGAGCGTACTTGTGCAGGTGCTGCAGTTGTGCAGCGAGAGCTCCAAAGCTTGAAGCTATCGTGTTGACCTCGACTTGCTTTGGAGAGCAGCACCGGGGAATCCTTGTGGCTGCCTTCTTGCAGCGATCTCCGCAGGAGTTTGGGGAGGGGACCGACGGAGGCAGAGGTGTCCCTTGTGGAGGAAGTCGAGTGTCCAGATGTGGACACTCTGCCTCGTCCAGGAGGACATCACACCGCATCAGTGCAAGCGACACAGGCTGTACGCAATCAGAATGGGTTCCTCTCACTGACTCAGACTCCAGGCACATGTGTCACATAGAATCTGAGGCAGTCGGGCACACCCTGTGAGGCACAAGGGCACTCCCTGTGAGGCACAAGGGCACACCCTGTGAGGCACAAGGGCACACCCTGTGAGGCACAAGGGCACCCCCTGTGAGGCACAAGGGCACACCCTGTGAGGCACAAGGGCACTCCCTGTGAGGCACAAGGGCACGCCTCTCACTACCTCATCTCAAATGTACCACCAATCAAAGCAGCATCAGCTTCTCTTTTACTTTACTCCCTTTGCCTTCACAATTTTGCCTCCAAACCAGTCCCACTTTTGCCAAAATCCAGCCCCTAAATCTCAGCTAAAAATCAGGCCTGAACCAAAGAGTGCACAAGTGTCCAGGCTACCTCAAATCCATGACCCATTGGCATCCAAGAATCAGAGATTATCCCTTTTTACTGCACAAACTTGGATGCTTTCGCAAACCCTTGTCACGCTTCACATGCGACACAGCAACCTTGAGAATGAAGGAGAACACCATTCTGGAAACAGGACAATTGATAGGGAATAGGTCACTGTGTTTCTGCTTTTATCCCAAGGTCACGAACAAAACACCACCACCGCATGTCAGCTTTGATTTGACACGATAGGAAGGTTGTGCGGTTGTCCAGTCTGCCTATTACCACAGCATGGCCACAACAGCCACACAGACGGAGTGCTGCTATGCTTGCTTCAGTAATATTCCGTGGCAAGTACGGTGATGAACAAACTGCAAAGTGTAGGAGTCTGTTGCTTAATGCAGCCACATAGAGGGAGGCCGAGCAACATCACATGAGCACCTTGTAATGCACACTTTGCAGTGCATGGTTTTATTAAACCCTACTGAGCTCATTCCATTAGATCCATTGACTCAATAAGTGTACTTGACACTAATGGGTCATGGCTTCAAACCCTACTGAACTCCTTCCATTAGATCCATTGAGTCAATGAGTCCACCTAAGACCAATGGGTCAAAAACACCTGAAATTCTGAGCATAGATGCAGCAAACATGTGATGTGCAGAAAATGTGTGATGTGGCAAACATGTGATGTGGCAAACATGTGATGCAGCGAATGTGTGATGCAGCAAATGTGTGATGCAGCAAATATGTGATGCATCAAACAAGTGATGCATCAAACAAGTGATGCATCAAACAAGTGATGCATCAAACATGTGATGCATCAAACAAGTGATGCATCAAACATGTGATGCATCAAACATGAGATGATGTAGCAAACATGTCCAACAACCAACTCAGATGCATACATCCTGCTCCCAAAGAAATTCATCCCAAATTTTTACTAGTACAAAATGAGTAGCCCTTGGTAGTGAATGATTGACTGCAGTTCAAGTGGTTGCAAGTACGATTTCCCCCGGTGCCCATTTTCTACATTACCCAAGTGTAAAATGGGTAACAGTTTATACCAGAGTAACGCCTGCAACAGACCGGCATCCCGTCCAGAAAGTGACGTATCACCTGCGTCACTTGACGCTACAGAAACAAGGTACAAGCACCAGTCCCAACGCCTTCATGGACGAGCAAAAGAGAGCTTGGCTTACTTCTACTGATCACAAAATAAATGTGCAATTAAACTACAGGGCTGTGATGATCTGAACACATATTTTTTTTATTTCTAATTATTCTACAGCATCAACATCATACTTGCACAACAAATTCATCTCTCACTCAGAAGGATGAACTTAAAAATGGCCAATGTACGCTATTATGTCACACCAAAAGCCTAATTTTAGTTGGAAGAATGAGATCCATCCTCATGAGTGTAACACTGAAGCATTCAGCTGCAGCACAAAAATGAACCTCAATCAGGAGTGGAAACAGCGGCTTTTCTGTCACAGCCAGGCAGCAGGGCCAGGCACCTACACTAGCGGAAGTGTTGTATCTAAAAATGCCAACAGTTTTGATTTAAAATTTCATTTGATTCAATGAAGCAGCATGTGATTGATTTGTCATGGCAACAGGTATGATTGCATGGCATTTGATTGATGAAGCAGCATGTGATTGATTTGACATGGCAACAGGTATGATTGCCATGCATTTGAGTAGCACCAATTGGTCCATAAATAAGTTCTATCTCAGAACCGCAAAGTTCACCTTAGTCTAACCTAAATTAAGGGATGTTGGCACCTACCTATGCCACCATATTACCCCTTACTTCCAAGTTCTCATGCAGCAACACTACAATGCACATCAGACGTGAAATTAAAGTGCACTTAATTTAAAGTAAGTAATTACATTAAGGTAATTAATTAAAAGTGCACAACCTCATGCACAATTTTTCAAATGATGAAGCCCATGTCCAAAGTGCAACAAAAAAAAACATTATAAAAAGGTTTACAGCAATTCATGCAGAATGTTGTTCAAATCATGCAAAATTGGAACATACGCTGATGACCAAAACTAAAATGAAGAAACGCACAAATACACGCTACTTGCCCTGCCATGGGTGACCAAACTAACATACCAGTCGGGATCATGTGCAATTGGAAATCATGGCAAGTACGTAATGCTGACAGTACAAACCTGGTGCACAGAACATTACAAAATGAATACATTTGATACTCAAATCAACAGATTAAAATGTCAATAAGACATGGTATGCAATGCTGTACATATATACCTATAGGTATCATGAAATACTGACTTTTATAAGACATACCATTGATGCTCAAGTCAATAGACTAAAACAGGAGTGAGAAATGATCCAATAGCGCTAGGCCTGTAGACATTATTAAATAATGAACTCTATAAAAAGCATACAAAGTTTCCCCACACTCCTCTGTGTCTCCTCAAACAAAGAGACATCTAACCAAACCAAATGTGTTTGTTCAGTAATATGAATTGATTTTCCAACTTTCCAGAGGATTATGTGGTCATTTCATAAGGTGGCACATAGTTTTTGTGAGAAGCTAAATGCAGCCTTATTGTTAACATACTTAAAACTGCAGCAAGCTTTTCAAAAAAGCTAAATGCAGCCTTTGTGCCATAAGAATTCAACCATTACAGGATTAAAAACATCTTTTATTCCTCAGAAAGCTCAGTCTCACTACAAATGAGGATCTAGATTTGTGATAACATGAATTGCAGGAGACAAATAACTTGGAATCCCATTGAAGCAATTCATACGTTGAATAATGAATAATGTGATCAGGTGTGAACAGCAGTTACGTATCTAGGATTTGATTTGATGAAGCAGGTGGCTGAGTGTGTGCGTGAACACACAACCCTGGCAGCACAACACACTCGTTATTTCTACACACATTTCACAAACACGCGTGCGAGTATCACCCCACGAATAAGAGCTACGGCATGCCACACCAGCTATCGATCACATCTCAGTTCTAAAATTTCAGATCACATCTTAGACCCAAAAATAATAGAGAAGAACAAGTGACAATGTTTAACCTATTGTATTTGTGGGACAAATTGGAATAACACTATTGCGTTTGAAGTACTGAGCACACAGGTACAAGTACTCGGGTACAAGTACTCGGGTACAAGTACTCGGGTACAAGTTTTCAGGTACACGAGCACTCAGGTACACCATTCAAAGACACCCTAACAAATTCAGATCCAGTTCACATCCCCACAGCAGACTCCATTGATGCTTTACATGCAGAGCAAGGTTTTTATGAGGAGAATTTCTATAAGGTTACAGCTAGTGTATCACACAAGCTAAATGCACCCTTATTGCATATGTACATAAGGCTGTAGCAAGTGTCATGCAAAGCTAAATTCACCCTTATTGCCAAAATAATAAGGCCCATAGAAGGTCAAGAAGTGCCCAAATGAAAGAACCACCGGAGGACAAAAAGAACCAAATCTAACCCAACCAAGGGCACCACGCCACCTCAGCACCGCAGCGACCCGTGCAACAGACTTGGAGTTGAGCAGGGAATGGAGAAGTCGAGCTATCACAGTGTGACCAGGTTCACATTGCCGTACTGGTTCAAATATCAAAAATATATCCAGCCAAGATGGACACCAGAAACAAGGCTCACAATCCCTTCCAAAGCCTGAAGTCTATGTAGTCCATGCAATCAAAAACAAAATATACAAAGCCAGTACCAAGAAGTGAACAAAAAAATCTCTCTATAGGAGCCTAGTTAAGAACCTCTTATGTTCGCCCTTCACCCAACTCATTTTGAAATGGGGTCAAATTATTATATCCCAGGTATAATGACCATCAAATATCAATGACCCTGGAATGTTCATAATCCATCAATAAGCATAATCATCAATAACCTATCAAATTCATGTACCTGCATTCTACAGGCAGAATCCTACATGTACCAGGCAGAAAAATGGTACACATGGGGGTCACCTTCAACCCAACAAAAATATAATGATACAGTATATGCCTGCATTTGATATGGCAAACACAAGCATCCTCTATACATGCCCAAATGGTACCTAGAGAACTACACAAGTAGTAAGCGTAGCATTTCTAGTGTACAGCACACACTTGTATTTTAACTACATCCCATTTCCTATCTAAAGAACCAAACCTGCAAATCATACCTAGTGCACAGGAAACTCTGGTATCCTAGCTACACCCCATATCCTACCTAGAGAACCACACCTAGCAAATCATACCTAGTGCACAGGAAACTCTGGTATCCTAGCTACACCCCATACCCTACCTAGAGACCCACACCTAGTAAACCACAGCTAGAACACAGGATAGGTCCTAGCTCCTAGCTGTACAGCTCATTACCCCAGCCATCAAATGTTCATACTTGTGAATCCTAGCAGACACTGGCCCCATGTGGCCGAAGCCAGAAGCAATGGTGTTGATCTCAACTTGCTGGTTCATGACATAGGGAGGCACTAGGCAGAGCGCACAGCAGCCCGGTGAGCACTCGCTGAGCATCACGTCGGAGCGCAGCAGTCCTAGGCTCACCGGCTACGGATAGTACATGTGGTCCAGTTACACGTGGAGGCAAGCAGTGGCCACCTCAGAAGGGTGTAATTTTAGCAACTGAGCCTGAGCCAAGAGGCTTACAGGTGTAATTTTAGCAACTGAAACCAAGCCAAGAGGCGTACAGGTGTAATTTTNTTACAGGTGTAATTTTAGCAACTGAAACCAAGCCAAGAGGCTCACAGGTGTAATTTTACAGGACTCATATTTCTGTGCCTAATAAATGCAGGGAAGGGAAGTCGGTCATTCAGTGGAGACTCCCAAACCTGCAGTCAACTCTTCATGGTAAATCCTGTGGATTTATGAGCCAATTTGTTCAAAATCTTACCCTAAACACAGAATTACTGAGGCTTTAATTACACACTGCACCTCAGATTGACATTGATCAAAAATCAGAAGCAACAGCTCACAGTGATGCTTTCATCAACAAGTGAATAACTCACTAATTGAGTTGAAGTAAAGCAAACTAATATTCTACTGCTGCAAAAATTACAACTTCACCAAGACTCAGCATGTGCCATGCCTATCCTATATTGATTGAGTCAGCAAGTGGTTACATCTTTCTTTTAAGACAAGTAGCAGTAGTGGTAGAAGTAGTAGTAGTAGTGAAAAGCAGTGCTTTAAGCAAATCATAGAAATAATTTGATACTATGATGTGTAACACATTAAAAAGCTAAAAAAATGAATAGACAAATTTTGATATACACTCACAAACATTTCAATGATGCTTATTCTGAATGAAATATACCAATTGTTACATTTATCTCCTACGATAAATCATGGACATAATTTGACATAACGGTAAACAATTTTGACCACGAGCTAAAGAAAAGAAGAGACCCTCATACACAACACACGCTGGTGTGTAGGTGCAGCACTGCCTGACACACTCTAGCGTGTACACTCATGGTGCACGGGTCACCTATTTCCTCTATTGGAATTCCTTGAATCGTCAATTTCCAGCTAAAATTTGTGCGCTGCCAAGGGCACATGCATGCAACACCGCATGCTTCCCTCCAATGGATCCGTCACAAAGTGAGTGACTGTAGCTAATTACCAAGTGCATCTAACATATTAAAACTGTGAACAGCTTCATACCGCAACAATCCCAATCCAAGCAAAATGAAAGCAAAACAAGATTAAGTAGGTACATTCTTATAAAAATCTTGTAAAATAATCCCCTTGGTTCACATCTGTTGACCAAAGTCAGTGGCACAGTGCTTCTCATGTGTAATAATTTGTTAATCTCTTTTTTTTTGTTTCACATTGCTTTGCAATTTCTGATTATTGTAAAACTGGAGCACCAACTTCTCATTAGCTGTATTGGATTAAAGTAGGCACCCTCAGACATTAAGTAGGCACCCTCAAATATTAGGTAGGCACCCTCAAACATTAAGTAGGCACCCTCGGACATTAAGTACGCACCCTCAGACATTAAGTAGGCACCCCAGACATTAAGTAG
>VOMN01079120.1:0-11234 GCA_014899125.1 Orchestia grillus
TCCAATGCAACTCAAAGTTTCTGAAAAAGTGTTCCCCAGTGTAATAGAACTATAAATCCAGCAGAAGATTTTAAAGTTTTCTTGAAGTATGATTTTTATAGGATGCACAAGAAATTATAAACTTATTCGGGCCCTCACGGAGCTATTGCTAAAAATGTTCGCTAAGATTGTTCAAGAAATTCATGCTTGCAATTTGTTTACTCATGTTACCTCTGTAGAAATAAATTGTACAATTTTTTTTCAATTATTGAGACCCTGATTATGAGTCAATCATTCTATTACCATTCTCATCATTTCATTAGATTTGTATAAAATAAACAGATGACCCAGATAACAAAGAAGCACATACATATTTCAATACTGTACAGAAAATTCAAACCCAATATGTCTCTCTCTCTTAGCAGTTTTAGGAGAGCAGAAGCTTTTCTGCTCTTGTTCCTTTTGTAAGTTAGGGAATGTCCTCTACTTCCAGCTCAGTTACTCCTCATATGTAGTTCAACCTTCCAGTCCTGCGCAAGAATTGACCCAATATCTCATATTCAAGTCGTTCAAGAAAAAGTTTTATGATAACACTGTACGTGTCCGGTTCTTTGCTCCCTCCTAGGATATCCATGTCCTACGTTTAGAAAGTTGTTACTTATCTTCGGAGCTTTTATTGTGAGGGGAGGGGGAGAGCACATATGTGCCAAGTAAACAAAAGAGCGTATGCCAGCGTGAGTCACGTCATTGAAAAGTTATCTTATCAAGGAGTAAAATACCTTGATTGAATTGGTATATTCAGACTGAATTTCTTCCTGTAGTAGAAATGGAAGAAAATGAAAAGGATCCCATTGCATTACATGTTATTGTTGTTGGTTTTCACCATAAGAGAGGAATGCAGGTTAGTAACTTGTTCAGTGTTATTCATACTTCAAATATATGCTTTGTGAGTAGAAATACTGTAGTTTCAGAGTAGTTTTCACTTTCATAAAATTTTAATATAATGTTCATGTAATTTAATTGTATCTATAGTTCTGTAATATTATATTCCATGTCCTCTGTGATATGTACTCACAAAAATGAACTTTTTATTAAAAGTATTTGCATCTGAAATATATGTTTGGCATCATAAATGAGTCTAAATTGCTACCTATATCTCCATGATAATTTAAGTTTTATTGATGCTGTAAAACTATTTAGTTTAAAAGTTTGTTTAGTAGGGTTTGTCAATTAGATATTAGCACAATTCATGCTTTTCAATGCACTGGAATGCGCTCCATTACGTCAAAAAGTATCCCTATAGACATAAAAATAGGTGAAAATGGTCACATATGAAAGGCTAAAGAATTACCGTATATTGAGGATGTCCTGTACTAGCTTATGTTACTTATGCTATGCAATCTAAAATGCTTGCAACGTTGGTTAACATTTAATTCATTTGGTTATGCTATGAAAAATGCCTTTATTTATTCTGCAGCTTTATTACAGTCTTCTTAGTATAACTTATTATTTAAAATTCTTGAAGCCTATTTCTAAAAAGTTTCAAAGCATATAAACCATTAAATTCAAATATATTCAAACCATGTGGTACTAGTGCGATATTTTGATATCAACACTAGAGAAGTTAGGGCCACATTTTTGTAAGTTATGTGTTGTTTCTTTTGTGTGCAAGTTACATTATGTCAAATAAGGTAAAATAACCTAACCTAATAGGACTTGACCATCTTGGCATAACGTAACTGGAAAAATCTCAAGATAGCAGAAGGGCCATGCACATCACAGGTGGTATAGTATAAATTCATTTCTAATCATTTTTCCTAAAAAATTAAAAAAACTGATTTCTAAAAAAAATAAATTTCTATCTTATGAGACTAAGATAAAGGTTGTACTGCAAAAAAGATGCTCTGTATGTTATGTCAAGTTGGAGTAAATATTAATAGAACTTAATATGCATTATAATGTGTCACTTTACACTGATGAAATTTACAAATTTTTATCATGTATTTTGAAAACTTGGACAGTGTCCACTTGTGTGAATGCTGAGGTTATAGCATTCTCACAATCACCATTCATCACACTTCCCCTGTGACTGCTCTACTTGCCATATGGACAGTGATCTTGAACATGTTAATCATCTCCCTGAACATCCTTTTAACACTATCCTAGAACCAGTGCTTAATTTTATTTCTAAATAAAATTCTGAATCTCAAACTAGTATATAAACTAATCTGTATTTCAGCATAATTTATCTCTAATTATAGCTCAAATTGATTTAGCTATTGAGTTGCAATTAGCCTTTGGAGAATTTTTTTTACCAATGTAGTAAGTTTCATGTCACTACCAGTGATTAATGTATCAGTCCTTGTGAAACTATTTCATATTCTTCAACAAAGTTATACACTGGCTGGCTGACATTTTTAATTAATAGTCACATTTCTATCAATAAAAGCTCACAATACCATCTATATAACAAGGATTTCCAGTAACAAAAATTTTGTCTTTACCTACATTTTTTTTATGTGTCTAGAAGTAGAACTGATTGTTGAATTTATACTCATCAGTATCCTGTAGTGATGTGACTGATTTTCTTTAGCTATATTTGCATGCTGATGAATAATAAATTCACTAGGTTTTTATTTGGTACAAATATTCTGAAACCATTTTAATTTTTAGGAGCTTTCAATTGCTTGAAAATATTTTCTTGTCAATCTTAGACCATTATGAACTATTTTAGCTATAGGCCAGCCAAAACAGTATGACAGTACTGTTGCTTCTATTTCTTTATTTAATTTTATTTAATAAGAATTTTTAAAATTTTTGTCTGCTTGTAAAATTTTTGCCATCATTTTGATGATGCTTATGAGTCACAGAGTGTAATCCAATCTAAATTGAGCAGGTAGAATACTGCTATCCTCCATTGAGCAACAATGACATCAGCAGTGGGGACCTGCCAGAGGCATGGAAGCACCTGCCATCTTTGTGTCTGCCTGACGGTGCTCACAACCATGAGGCTGACACGGTGTTCTTTCATCTGCCTCATCTCGTGTACCCAGACCGCACTGTGTTTGGTGTGTCTTGCTACAGGCAAATTGATGCAGAAGTAAGATTTATCTCACATTTTTAGTTCAACACATTAATTAATTTTTGCATTTTCAATGTTCAATTTGCAGTGAATATGTAAGTTGTATCTCTGAATTCGATTGTTATGCCATGCGTGCATCTTGTTTGAATATGCCTATAGGGGCTCATGATGCTTGTATTGACATGTTCCCTGTGTTTGGCTGCTCCAGAGCTTGGTTACATTTGAATTCAGCAACTCTCCTGTCTTCTGAAGTTAGACGTGCTTCCTTCTTGTTTGCTTTTTCTCTCTACCCAGACTTGTGGTTTTAATCATGTCAATAAATCAAATTTGATACTTTTCTTTTGTGGCAATGAAAATATGACTTGAAGCAAACCATTATGCAGCAGTGGAACGAATTGGTTCATTGGGTCACACGTGGCTCAATGAGCAGGAATGTGTTAATTGTGATGCACAGTTCAGCTTGGGATAGTTAGCTGTGTACCACATATGGCTCATGATGCTGTGAAAGTGTTACTGAAAAATAATGAAAGCAAAATGTATGTATAAGGGCTTATTTGCCAAACTTATGGATTGTCACAAATAAATGATTGTACTGGACTCAATTAGTTTTACTAATGTAAGCACAGGGCTTATTTTTTCTCACAATGAGTGTGTCTTGAGTGATGAGTTATGCATGTATGGTTGATATAGATTAATTAATATTGTCTCTTTTATTTTTATTTTCAGTTTAATGCAAGTGGAATTGGTAAAAAAATCTTGCTTAATTTATTTTCTTATTTGGAGATATTTATGTTTTCAGTTTTTTAGTTATGTTGAAACTTTATTCTAACTTGAGTAGAAGTTAAGTAATAAGTACTTAATTATATCTTGATTTATTTTCATGTTGCCCTGATACCATTCAGTGTAGGTTTAATTTTTGGGGGAGGAGAGTCCTGCATAAATTTTATCCTGGAACTCATTTGACTTTGGTCAAGCGGTAAAAAATTTCATTAATTTGACTTCCAATGGAAAATTTCAGTCACATGAAGCAAAGGGGGATCCTCCAATTTATTATTCATCCAAATTGATTTAAATTTGATGATGAGTATCCTTAAATTGAAGAGGATTGTCTCTACCCAATGCAGCCCTGCAGTACCACCATGCCTGGCTAACTCTGGTGCCCAGAATGTACAGAATTTCTAAAGTGAAGCAACATTACAGACCTCTTTATTTATGTTTAGATTAGTTGTTATGCTTGGAAATTTTTTGTTTTCAATTTACTACCAATATTTTGAAGTATTGACAATGAGTCCTCAGTGACAGTAGTGTTCTATCAGGTTCAATATTAATTTTAGTATGGAATATAGTATGATTGTATCATGTAATTTTATTTAACAAGATTTACCTATTAAAATAACACTTTTGCTGTTTTTGGCTTTAGAATGTCTGGTGTAATGACCTAAATTCTGAAAACCATTATGGAACCTTGAACTCTTCCCGATTTCATTTACTACCCAGATGAGGTGGTACCCTTGTCTGAACAGAAAATGATGATTCGTTTCTATTTTATGTAAAAGTTTGATTTAAAATTTGTTTTTTCATTTTTGTTTTTTCTACTGTATGTGGCAATTAATGTTGGGCCTACTTTTATAATTGTAAACTTGTATTATTTTTACCACATTTGCCTCTTTGTTGCTGTGCAGATGGTGACCAACAAGACTGCCGACATCACACGCAACTCAGTGCAGAAGTCGGTGTGCGTGTTGTGCACGCTGCCCATATATGGCTACATTCAGGTGAGTTGGTGATCTCATTTCTTCCCATAGACGGCTACAGTCAGGTGAATTGGTGATTGAATTTAGGTTATATATGACTTCATTGTGGTGAGTTGCTCACACTTCGTCCCATTTCCATATAGGGTTACATTTCTGCCCGTATATGGCTACATTCAGGTGAGTTGGTGCTCTCACTTCTGCCCATATATGGCTGCATTTATGTCAGTTAGTTAAGAAAAGTGGTTGAAAGACTGTATTAAGTGGCTTTTATGGATGTGAAGTAGTATGTGTACTTCAGTAGCGTGTGTATGTGGATTATTCCTGCGGAAATATCAAAATTGTTAACCCTCATCTATGAATGCTGCATATCAACAGATAATGGATTCAATTAACAAAATGTGCGGGTTTCACGCATATTCTATTGGCCAAAATGTAAGATATAGAAGTACAAAATATTCACATTAACACGTTCCCCCGCGAAATTGGGTCCCTGGGTGTCCCAATGATTCCATTCCACTGTTGCAATGACGTAAAAAATAGTGGTCGAAAGTTAATAAAATATTTGTTCACGTAAAATTATTCGTGCATGGTAATTTTTATTTTGTAACATGGATGCACACGTCAAACATTTTTTAAACTTCCTATGAGCTTTTTTTAGGTGTCACCCAGTATTACATGACTTTTTCCTAAACTCTTGGTAAAATGAGTGGAATGAACTCCATTGCTGTTTGCTGCTCAGGAGCGCTTGCAGGTGACCACACGAGTGTACTTCAAAGGGGCAGACTTTACGGACGTGCGCGACCTGGAGGGGCTCTACCATGACCTCAACACCGCCAACTGGAGGGACAAGCTGCACCACGGTCAGTCCGGGCTTCTCTGCTCTTCTTTTTTATTCATTTATGTATTTGTCGTTTTTTATTAAATCCCTTCACCTGTAACCAAATCGTTAAAAATGCAATTTTTATTGATTTAAAAATTAGAAACAAATTTTTATTGCGGAAATTAAAAACAAATTTTACTGTGAAAATTAAAAACAAATTTTTATTGTGGAAATTAAAAACAAGGATCTGGCAATAGGTCAAAGAACAAGGCTCCGACCAGACGCCAATGACAATGCAATTTATCTGTCTTTTGCAATGCCAATGCTAACAATGCATCGCTCACGATCTATTCCGGGCGTCTCTGTCCCGTGCCATGCTCGCACAGTGTGGCGGTGTTACACTTCCTGCTGAGGGTCAGCTGATCGCTCCGTGATTGGAAGTCTCTGCTCTTATTTTCCCCATTATTCTCCCCGTGTTCCCACAGCTGAAATGGCGAAAATATATTTTCCACGTGTAGGTTTCAATGTTTCTCTTCTGTTGTGCTGTGTATGTATGTGTGTTTTTATGTTCCGTGATTGAAGGGTTGTGCGCCTGTGCTAGTAATTCGTACAGGGTTGGTTTGTAATGAATACATACAGCATTGTCTTGTCTAATTTCATGCCATTACCGAAAATTTTCACCGACTAAAAACTGTTTTGTTACGTTAATCAGGTACGTGTTTTGGAGTGCATATTTTCTTTGGGCCAATGTGCGGGATGTCACTCATTCTAGACCGCCCATCCTCTGTAACTAGGGCCGGCAACTAGAGGAGAGTGCCTTCACATTTCTGAATTTCTTACCTTAGTCACTTACACTCCCCGCATCTGTCCATGTGTGGCTAGCATTTTTTTTTTAAATTTTTTTCAACAAATGATGAATATGCGGACGTCAGCATTTTTCCATTTAGGTTGGCGAGACTTGAACATTTGCACTTCACTGTAGTCGCCATCACAGACCTACTGCTATGTACCTAAAAGCTATGTGTTAAAATCTTTACTGTTGCATAGTCAAAAAGAAATTTTACTCGTAGTGTTCAGTAAAGGAAGTTAGTGCTCCCTATCATGTCTACCTCTTGAATAAAGTTGGACTGTCCCCGTGGTCTTTGACTCACTTCTGTGTTTGCTCACAGAATTTCAGCATTTCAGTTTGCTCACAGAATTGTGGCATTTAAATTTGCTCTCAGAATTTCAGCATTTCAGTTTGCTCACAGAATTGTAGCATTTAAATTTGCTCATATAATTCTAGTATTAGAGACATGTGATCATTTACAAAAACCTCTATTGCCTTCTGAGATACTCTAGCTTGAACGAACTCTCTGGCATGCACGCATTTCCATCTCCGTGAACTGTTTTCTGGGCGAAATACGTTGTTTTCTGGGCGAAAAACATTGTTTTCTGGGCGAAATATGTGTTCATTTAAATTAGCTCTGCTCTCAGTTGTGCGACGGACTTGCGTTTGTTGTTGTTATTAATAGTAATGGAAGTCTCGTTTGTTATGTGACATAATTTTTTTTGTGTCACGTGATCAATAGTCCTGTGACTTGAATAAATATGAGGTGGTTCTCACCAGGCATCTGTGGTGGGCATCTCGGAGAGTGACTTTGAACTTATCCATGACACTAAACTCTCGCGTGCTTCCTTAGCGGTCCCTAAAACAGGCTTTTGTATTTCTTTGTCCGTGAGGTATCAAAGGGTGGCTTTCGTCTCTTCCTGTGAGGTATCAAAGAGAGGGCTTTTTATTTTTCCGTGAGGAGTCGAAGAGACAGTTTAGCGTTTAATTTTTCGTGTAGTGCCCAAGGGAGAAATTAGTGTTTCTCTTTTAGCGTGGTGTGTCAAAAGTAGAACTTTGGGATACTGTCTTGTGCTGTGCCGCGTTCTGAGCTGATCGTGAATTTCTTTCATATTGTGCCTTGTGTTACTTGTGTCCGCTTAGTTTGTCAGTGCGAGATAGTTACTTGTGTCGCCTTGTGGTGTGGCCAGGACTGACTGGTATGCCACCTCGACATCGCTTCAAATGTAACTTTCAAAGTGAACATTAACTCTGTGTGGTCATAAGTTGTACTCTAAAGCTTAGCAATTTAGAGTAGGTCGCTCATGCATAAATGTCAGAAAAACTGCTTTGAAAAACCCAGTCTACATTTTTTTGCCGCAACATCTATGAAAAGTCATAATCAACCTATGTTTTGCTGGAGCAAATATTTTTATCAATCATTTTCTAAAGTTATCGATGGGACGGAGGAAAATTTAGCCTGGGTCTGAGAGATGTTTAAGTTGTAGAGGTGAAGAGAGCTTTGCTTCATGTACCTAGTGCCCGTAGCTGCGTGTAACGCATCTGTTGCTTTCCTGTGCTTCAGTGGACCTCGAAGAGAAGTATGGTAAGCAAGAAGCCGTGGCTGCTGCCTCTGCATCATTTATTGCCCTGACTTGCATCCCCTCTGCTTGTTGTCTCGATCATTTCGCTTCTTTTGTATCGAACTGATGGTCCGTATCGCGCTTCTGGGTTCTGTGTGACTTCAGAACAGCGCACGTTTTCTCTTCTTTCACTGTAGAGCTCGAGAGGGTCTCAGCGCGTCCAGTTCCTTAACTTTATAAACCACGGTAATCATTATTTTGACGTAAATTTCCCTTAGCATTTTTTATAGCTACTGTATACATTTGCAACACTAAGCTATACGTTTTAAATAATACAATCACGAGTCATGTTCGTTAAACACGCGAGAAAAGTTGCGCGTTTCCGTCACAAGAGCAGCGAATTTCACGTGTCTAAGTACACTGTGTCATATGTGGGCAGCCAGAGCGACGTCTTAAGTATCAATATCGCAGAACAACTTGAATTTTGTGCTGATAGTCTCACTCTATCATGCACTAGTTTTGTATTTGTTCCCGCCCAATGTTTGAGCACCAAACTACAGTGGCGGTAGAAAGAAATTCCACAGCGCCGACTATTTACCGGTTCCTAAATTGCGCTAAATTCAAGTTAGCTGATTTTAATAAGCTATGCCCCATTTGATTCAGCGTCATATCCTCATTTAATTACCATATTCATTTATGACTTTTAAATTAAACTTGTCACTATTTAGTAGTATAACCTTGATGGGATTAGACAGCTTGTAATCTTTTCGGCATTGCCTCTATTAATTTCCGACAGTAGTCTGGAGAGATGATGTCCCACTTCTTTTTTATTCTATAGCCCAACGTTGATTAAGATTATTAATGACATCTTTGCGTAGCTGTTGCTCGACATGGTGCCACTCGTTCTCCATTGGATTAAGGTCTGGTAACTGAGCATGCCAAACCAAACATGAAATGTTATGCTCCAGGAAGAATCTCCTGACGTTGGCCGCTGTGTGCTTCGGAGCATTATCCTGCTTGAAGCTGGGATTCTGTTCCAAATTATCGTCATAATAAGGCACAAAATGCTCAGCTAACATATCAGTGTATTTAGTCATTAATTTGTCCTTGTATTGAAACGAGAGGTACTGGACCATGAGCATTAATGACTCCCCATACCATGGCGGAACCTCAAACACTTTGAAGTGTTGAAACTGTACACCTGGGATGAAATTCATCGCCTCTCACTCGTCCAACGTATTGTCTGCCGTTGATGCCTAGCCTATTGAACTTGCTTTCATCGCCAAAAAGCCCGCTGTGCCAATATGAGGCGTCAAAAGTTTCATGAGATCTGAAGAATTACGTACAACGCTTCCTGTTTTTTACCGATATCATTGGTTACGTCTTGCAATGCGACCTCTCGACTTAAAATCATCCAATCTATTCTTAATTGCTGGAACAGACCTTCTTGCAACAAGGTCACACGTTTTTCGAATTTGAGAAGCAGTTTTAAATCCTATCTCAGGCTGTGGATCTTTAGCAAATCTTCGTTGTGCCACGTGTGTAGAAAAATATTCAAGTAAAAAATAATTAAATGCAATGAATATGAAATTTGGAAGAAAAAGTAACACTGAATCAGATGATATGTGTAGCTTATTATAGTTAGTTACTCAAGTTTAGTCTAATTTACAATTCCATAAAAATATTGGAGGAGTGGAGTTTCTTTCTGTCGCCACTGTAGGTCAAGATACTATGCCTGAACTTTTCCTTGCCACTTTTTCAAGTATTGAAAAAGTATTAATATGAAAAGAACCTACGTCATGGTCCATCATGGCACGCATGCTATATGTAAATTCCAAGGCAGTCGCCAAGCGGTAGGAGCTTCTCCACCTTTGCCACGGAATTTATGTTAAGATATTAGCTGAAACATTTCATCATAACACCCTGAAAATCCTGCCCACTTTGTGTTATTTTTTTCCTTGTGCTTATTCATATTTATACCTCCATAGCTCACCGCCTGTGTACCCCAAGTTGTTATTATCACTGCAGATGTTGATGTGTTTTGAGTTATGCGTCGTCGTCGTTACTACAGCTGATACTCGTATTTTCTGATATATGTGTAGTTACTACGGCTAATATTGATGTGTTCTGAGCATGGCGTAGTCACTACAGCTGGTGCTGATATATTCTGAGTATGGCGTAGTCACTACAGCTGGTGCTGTTGCATCCTGGGTAACCAGTGCTGTGTTGGAGTCTTTAATTAGGTGGTCATGTTCTCGTAAACGTAGGCATGTTTGCTTTCTTCTTCTACGATTTAATCGTCGAATGATGATGACTGCATTATAATTTGGTTTATTACTAGTACTTTATTTCACACATCGTTCTGCTTGCTCAAATTTCAGTATGATCCAAAGATGGGGGCTTTCGAAGTCAGTAGGTTTTGTTCAGTTTCTGCTGTATGCGAGACGTCCTCTTTTGAAATAAATTGACCAGAGTCAACTACTTGATTTGATCCTCCCTTTCTGTGGGAACGCCTTTTGGATGTACACCTTTTCTTAGATTTAGCCCTTTCCCTAGATTTACCCCTTGTACTTGATTTTCCTCTTGCAATAGATTTGTCCGCTTTCAACAAGGTTATCCTCTTTAATAAATGTATCCCTTGAATAAATGTACATCTTTTTTCTACATTTATCATCACCCTTTCAAGATTTAACGCCACTCTTTTTAGATTTACTGCGACCTTTTTTAGATATACTGCGACTTTTTTTAGATTTACTGCGACCTTTATTAGGTTTACTGCCATCCTTTTTAGATTTACTGCCACATTTTTAGATTTACTGCCTCCTTTTTCAGACTCACTGCCATCCTTTTTAGCTTTACTGCTACATTTTTAGATTTACTGCCACATTTTTAGATTTACTGCCACCTGTTGCAGATCTTTTTTCTCTACATTCACTCTCTTTCTCTTCGTTGATACTCGTTTTCAGGTTTGCTTTTTTCTTATACTTGCCACCTTTCGTAGCTTTGACCCCTTGTATTTGTTTTTTTCTTTGTGTGTTTCCTTTTTCTAGATTTGTCTGCTTATCCTAAATTAGCAACCATTTTTTAGATTTCTCCTCTATTCATAAATCTTACAATTCTTCCGGATCTGACATCCCTGTCCATCTCCCTCGATCGACTGCCCTTTTTTCGATCGACTGCCCCTTTCTCGATCGACTGCCCCTTTCTC
>VOMN01079121.1:0-12370 GCA_014899125.1 Orchestia grillus
ATAGTCACGCATCAGCTCTGCTGCCTTCTGGATGAGTGGGGCCACGTTCCCACTTGGTTTAGTGAGCGCAGCGGGGACCAAAGTTTCGGTCGTGCGGGCTATTGCTGTAATGAAAAATTGTTGAGAGTCTCTAAGGTTGTTGGGCAATATTACGAGTTATTTATTTGGTTACGGTAAAAGTGCACCTGAACAAGAGCAGCAAAATGACTCGTTCCCCGTTTGAGTGTGTTTGTGTGTGAGGTGAAAGATATAGTTGGTGCATGTGCACTGCTGCGCTCTGGGAGACGCTCTATGCTCGTACGCTCATCATCATTCAAATCATCGTCATCTCCAGGTATATTGTCATTTGTTCTCGTTTGGTTTCCAGGGAATTTTTCTTAATGGAAGAGCCTTTTCATTCGAGTTTATGTGCACACAGGTCGCCTGTGTTTTAATTCTCGCTACCATTCTGGTTCGATATTTCTTCGGATTAGTATAGTGTTTTTTTTTAGCATTTTTGTAAAACATTTTAGTTAATAAGAACTTGTTAGTACTTAGGGAGGGATCGAACTCTACTTGTTGACAGTTGCCTACAGAATGCGCGGTTTGGTTTGCGGAACAAAAGCGTTGTCATTTTCTCGCCCGGGATCATTGTTGGTGTGATAGCTGTGTTAATTCCTTAGATTTTACTGCGTTTGTTCATGTAGAATTGCTACGTTCATGGGACTTAAAACGCTTCGTGTTCATCGCCGAGCTGCTTCACTCCTGCACTGACGAGCAGCAGCGGCCGCTGGCGCGTTCCCTCGATGCCATCTCAGTTATCGCAGCGGCGGTCTGACCTTTGCCTTCCCATGGCATTGGTGCGTCGCACATCCTGTTGGATCGTCTATGAAATTCACTACGGGTAATCGTGGTTATGAACACGAAATGCGTTCCAGAATTGAATCGTTAAATGTAAACCCCATGAGAAAAGCTCTTAAAAATGGGAAAAAAATTACATATTAAGAAAGCTCATTATTGCAGGTAGCAGAAAATTGTACCGATTTTATCTTTCGGAATACCGTGATAGAAGTTGAAACTTCACGAAAAAAATTGGTTTTACGAAGTATTGACGGCATTCTTTATTTTTCCTTCACTCTTTTGAATTGTGTGGGCAGCGGAGTCCGATAAGTAGTCGCATCGTTCTTGCTTTGTCTGCCGCCTCCATTCCGTCTTCACATTTGCCAAGTCGTCTAGTTTCACAGCGGTCCTAATTCAGATTCGCTTACTCGTGTTTACATTTGGTACATCTGGTGACCAATATCACCGGCGGTACACATTTGTATTTTTTCTTAATTTTATTCTTTAGTGTTTTATTCCCTTAGTTTCTTTTATCATTGGAAGGATTTAAAGAAACAAGTGTAAACAAGTGAGAAATCTCCTGATCCGCTGATATCAGGGTTGTAGGGCCATCACCACTGGCCCCCCGGCTGGTACGTCCCCTCTTTGCACGCATCAATTTCCTCCACTAAAATATCCCTTAGACCAGCCTCGTTAAATAGCTACCTCGAAAACAGCATTTTCCCCTCATCTACCAAGTACTTTGAATAGAATCGAACTAATTACGAGAATTACCTGCAGTGTCGCGTCTGATCGATTGGTGTCCGTGAGGACTACCATGTGAGCGTGAAAGCAGATGTTAACAGCTCGGAATGCGCATAATCTCGCACGACAAAACCAGTAGTGCCGTCGAGCGGGACAAGCGAAGAACCGAAATGTCTCAACCTCGAGATGAAAATTATTATTAATTTGGTGCATTGGCTGGGGTGTTAGCAAGTCTCTATTTTGCGCTGGATTGGCATAACGCTCGTGTCGCAACATCTCACCCTGCCAATCATCAAGCTGATCGTGGTACTTTCCTGGTGTAAATTTCTGTCAGGTTCAACATTTTTTTAGAACTGTGCATTTTCACTGCCTTTGGTTGTGTATGTTTCGTGCTAAGTTAATTTTTAATAAGTAGGTGTGTGAAATACGGTTTCGTTCTTGTACTTCATGTCAGTGTGGAGACGCTCGCTGCCCGTGACGGACGCGCCCTCAAGTTCGGTCATGTCGCTCCACCAACGAAGATTTAGTGCGAAGTCGCGTGTCTTTAATGGGCAGCTGCCAACTCACTCGTATTTAGACCGTAATCCTTGTATGAGTTATATTCCCTCGTCGCAAGAGAGAAAGCTCCGATTGCGTTGAAACGTGATGCTGCCTCGCGTGAGGCGCTGCCAGGTCTCGACGGGCTCATTAGTGATGATGGTGTCAAGTGCTCTCTTGAGTGAGCCAGCACAACACTCTTCTATAGTTTCATAAATATTCCATTTTGTGTACGTAAGTCCCACTTGCCTGTATGAGTCACTGTTTTATACAAATGCTAGGTGGGTTGAATTTAGATATTTGACTGCATTATGTTTCTCCTGAGTACAACCGTTTCGTCGTTGTTGCAATAAATTTCTTGGTTTATATGAGGAATTTGAAAGGAACTGGTATCTATTTTAGTTGGTTCCGTTAGGGAACTGAGCGTGTGTTGTAAGATGCTGTGAACGGCGTGCAGCAGCACGAGCTGGTCAGCGCTTGCGGCCGGGGCGCCCCTGCCCGCACGGCTCGCGCTGCACCCCGACGAGGGCATGCTCGCATCGTGTCGCACTAGTTCAAGTTTTCTTATCTTTCTTTCTGTGCTAGGCAGTCTTCTTTGTTCTAGTTCTTGATTGTCTATATTGTTTCAGTGCAAGTGCTAAATTTTATTAACAAATCGTCCTAGAGGCCAAATGCAGAACCGCTGCTTCTGAACAAATGGTGCGTTGCACTCATTATATTTGTATATTTTGTAAAATTCTGTTGACCCAATGGATTTTTGGAAAGGATGTCGGTGATACTTGGGTACATGTATGTTGTATTTATGGTCGACAAAGGTAGACGCTCTTATTTTCGGACACCAGCTGCTGTTTTCAACTTTAAATTATCCCGTTACCGATCAGATTATTTTGCGGTAACGCCGCATTTAGCTTTACGAACAACTATCTTATGTTGCTACACAGCAGGGCTGCATTTAGCTTTTTGCGCAGAACTGGCAGCATCCTCCTTACAGAAGAGTTTGGATACGTCCTGACGGGGAAGGGTTGAGACCACGTGTTGGGCGGGAAGGCGGCTGGTTGCTTTTTATTCGACTGTTTCGTTGCTCAAAACGCGAGCTCAGTTGTTGATTTTCTGTAACTGAGCTACTAACATATTGCCATGATTTTTCTCGCCGAACTGACGAAGCCAAAACAGATTTAATGCACACTTGGGTAAGAAATCTAGCTCTTTGTTTTGCTTTTCTTCAGCTGAAGCCTAAAAACTTACTGTTTTACTGCTGCTCTTTCAAGTATCAATGTGAAAGCCGAGCTCTTTCGTCTATTTTTACCGAATACTTATTTTACAAATTAGATTCACCTGTGAGAGCTCACTCAGTGTTGTTCTAGATGTTCTTTGCTCTCCTGCTGCTCGCGAGAGGCGGCCTGCCTGCGGGGCACATGACACGGCTCGGAGAAACTCGTGGGCTCGTCGTCACTTAACTCCTTCGTTTAGCTGATGCTTTGTTGCTTCATCTTCTCTGTTGTCATGCCAATTTTTGAGAACTTGTTTTCATACTTCGTGTCTCGTCCAATGTCTCCCTGGTCCAGTCCCTTTGCTCGTGGCGTTCTCTGTGGACGTCGTGAGTGACATTCATGTCCTTGAGCTCCACGTCTTCAGGTGTCGAGATCGATATGTGTAAAGGAAGTTTTTGCCCCTGACATGAAGTTAAGATTTTTTCATAACCCATTATGTATGTCCGACCATATTGTTACAGATACCTGTTAATGACTGCTAGCGAACTCTCCCTTTACTTAAGATGCGTAGTGTTTGGACCGTTGCGATTTCTCTCGGATTAATTTTTTTCTCTTTGAATTAATATTGGCGTCTGATTGTGACAGCTCGACTATCCCCAAGCGCCTCTAAAGGCTGTTGACTTCACTGGTGCCCTGCGAGCGGGGTACAGCAGCTCTGCAGCGGCAGCTCCTCTCAAGTTCACTAACGCGAGTCAGGGACTTACTTGAGCAAGCGTGTGCTGTGGATAGGTATAGTATTTTTAGTGATTGACGTTGGGAGTATTTTAAGTTTAACAAGAAACTTTTTCACATTTTCATCAGTTGTCCAATTTCTGACTTCGTGTTGACTCTGATTTGCTGCGTAATATTAAGTTCCTTTCGTGGTTAGGTTTACGGCTGCTGTGCAGTGCATTAGATTGGAATTGTTCAGACTCTCAGGACAAATATGTGTGGTAGTTGACTGACAGCTCACCCGGCACTGGAGCAGGCACTGGAGCAGGCACTGCTCCGTCTCGCCAGACTAGTGGAGTCTGAGAGCGGCGGTGGTGACGCCGCCGTGTCTCCGCCTATTGCATTCGATACAAATGTTTCCACTGAAAAACACAGTGCATTATTTCATCATAGTGCAATTTGATCACTACACTACTTTACTTTCAAGACTTGGAATAAGATTTGATAACTTATCATTCTTTTTTCATTCCTTGAAGTATTCGTGCACGTGAATTTATATACGAAGACAAAGAAACCTCCTACTGCAGTATTCCAGGGACTCGTTGAAGTAATTAAGGAAAGAATATGTGGTCATTTTACGCTGCTTGTTGAGGCAGTGCTACCCTTCACCTCTCTCCACTTTACAAAGAAAATTACTTTGCAACGTATTCCTTGCAGGTTCTTTTTGTTATTTTATCATTGACCACCCCTCAATTTTTTATCATTGAATTAATCCAGAAGAGATTTTTGGAAAAGACAACGCTTGACGAAAAGAAAATGTGTTGAATTCCACGACTGGATCCCATTCCCCCATTAGATATGAATGGCGCTGTGTTGATGTTACATGCATGATTACGATGTGTTATTTGATGGAGTCTTCGTACACTGGACTGGGCCCTGTGCGCTGGACTGGGTCCTGTACGCTGGACTGGGTCCTGTGCGCTGGACTGGGTCCTGTGCGCTGGACTGGNGGGCCCTGTGCGCTGGACTGGGCCCTGTGCGCTGGACTGGGTCTCCAGCACATTTTTGTGCACGGTGGGGTTGTATTGTCAGCGCCTGAACACCGTATGTGATGAAGTTATCGTAAGAGAAGTTAGCTCGTTTGTGCCTTTTTGAAAAAAATTCTCCTACAAGGTTTGTATAATTCACAGATTGGTGGTTCATGAAAACCCTTCTTCAAGGTGGTGCGTGAGCTCGTCACTCGTAGGTTTGCTCGTAGAACACGAGGGCCTCACGACTTGCCATGCCGGCCTCTGAACGCTGGGGCAGCGCTCGTCCCTCAGTCGTTCATTGACTGGAGCGATCGCACCTCTGACTGCCCGTCTCCTCTACTTCCTCCTCTTACGTGGCCAATTAACTTGTATATCCGTGCCGTAGTTAAGTTAGCAATAACAGAATTTTATTGATTGTAATCAGAATTTATGTGCTTCTAGTGCATTATACTTGCATAATTTACAAGAAGTCATATACGTGTTACGTTCACAGCTGGAAGTTAATTCTTTTGAATGATATTAACGTGTCTTTAATGTATTTGAGAGATAGCGGACAACCGCAGTTGTGTGTAATTACCTGGGAAAATAAATGAAAATATGATCAATATTAATTCGGTTGATACAGTACACTGAAGATCCAATTAAAGCAGCTCATCAGTGATCAGCGTGGGATGAAGATGGCTTTATGTTGATCTTCTCCAAACTTGTGTCGACGTGGAGCGTGCCTCTTTATTGCCTTTTAAGAGATAGCGCTTTTTTCCCTGCATCACATTTGTTGATCCAGGTTTTGCGGAGCTAGAGCTGCTCTTTGTACTCGTTCCTTCCTCTGAAAACCATAATGTATGTGGGCGAGTGCCACTTTTTACTATAAAAGAACCATAGGAATCTTTCTATGTATTCGGTCATAGTAAGAAATTCAGGGAGTGAGAAGCTACGTGAACTGTAAATTGTGGCTTTCCATGCATTCCGCACCAAAATGAAATGCATACTTGACCCCTTTTTACAAAAGGTTTGTGTTCCAATGATGAAAAATCACGATTTCAAAAGTTCCAAGTTTAAAATTGAATCGGCTGTGCGTTGCCCCGATCCTTCGTTGTTGCCCTGCAGCCCAGCAGCAGCTGTTGCGGCGTAGCTTTACATCAACAAATTCCTTGCTGCGGCACATTTACCAACGAGTGCTACAGTTTATTCGTGTAAATAAATGCTCGTACAAAAGTTTTGGGCTATTCTCAAGGGCAGTGCTTGTCCGTATGCTAACACTAGTAGTGAACATCGGTAGCTAACGTAACGCACATGTATGACTTACATTAGATAAGCACCGCTTGTTGAAAAGCTGTTATGAACACGCGTTTAGATTTGGAGTTGGTAATTGTAATTATTTTGGTTGCTGTTTGCTAAATGCATTGATTCGGTTCGAAATGAATGCTGTCTGTCTAAAATGTTCCGACTTGTGAAGAGTTATGAAGTCTGTCGTTCAGCTCTGAACCCTGGGGAGTGGTTCATGGGAGTCGTGTGCGGGTGGGTAGTATCTACTTGGAGATTAGTGAGGTTCACCGTGTTTGTCCTTATTGTACCTTGGAGAATTGTTACTTTTGAGTGATAATTCTACCTATTCTACAGTCAGCAACTCATGTTGCAGCAGACGGTACGATTTGGATTCGTAGAATGGACAGGTCTCCTCTTTTTAATTCCGTGCTAATTTTTCGCTCTCGTTGGAAAAACCGGCTTTCGATGCAGCGGACCTGCAGCTCAGTGCGTGCTTCACGTTATTTGTCTACATAGTCTCGTCAAGGTGCTTCCTGCCTCTATGGAGACACTGTTCGGTCTGATACGATGGTTACATTCGTGTTCGCATATGTTTACTAAAACAAAATGTATGCGTGTAATTATGAACTAAGTCAGCCATTAGCAGGGCAGTGTTTTCGGTGTAATTATTAAAATTTGAACAGTGATAAAATTTCTATTCCTCAAATTGTGCAATTTGTACTGAATGTTTCTCCAGTGATGCTGTCGCTAGCCTCGACCTATTGAGAGCTGATTAGCTGCATTGTACGAGCTATGCGCTCCCGGTGATGCATTACATCCAGGGACGATTGCCTGCTCCCGCGATGCTCATTTCTGGTTGGCGTTGTGCTCTCTTGTTTTGGCCGCTCTTTCATTTTATTACGCATTTTTATTCGTCATAAAATCATGTAAAGAATAATTTTTCGTAAAACTAGGTAATGTTTTTTGACAGGACGTTATTGTTTTCATGAGGCTTGTACATGTACGTTCAGCCATTAATACGCAATCAAAAGAATATCATTAATAGAATTTACTTTTTGTGCATTCCATTTCGAGTTCCTCATGGCGTTTTCTGCTTTAAGGTAGACTTTCTTTTAGTTTCTTATTTCTTTTTGGGTTACCCGGCGTTTCGTAGAATAGACCTGAACTGCGAGAGTCGCCGAGGCACATTTATCTGCTTGTGCATTGGTTCTCAGTGATTCTTTTCTCACTGTTGTGATCCATGCTGCAGTTTACACTTCCAGTAAACATTTGAAGTGATGTACAGTACGGTGCAGTTTGTTATAGGAATAAGGCCTCAGACCTCCCTCAATGTTCTTAGCACCCTGGTGCCGTATGCGAGCGCAACTCAAATCTGTTCAGCTATCGTTTCAACGCCGAGTGTGTTCCTAAAATCTGTTCAGCTATTGTTTCAACACCAAGTGTTTGTTCATGAAATACATTAAGATACTGCAGCTTTTCTATTTTTTAGTAGAATTGCAATTTCTTCATGGACTTTTCTTTTTTGGACCTCAGCAAATGTTTTCCTTGCACTTGGCGTCCCTGGGGATCTCGTGAGAAGTTCCTGTTTGGCGCGTAAGGTTCGCCTTGACTTGACTGCTGTACTCAGAACCTTCGTGAGCAAGAACCCTATCGTCACGCCGTGCTTTCTTCCAGTCATTGTGGTGAGTTCAGTTTTGCGTTCGATGAACTTTCAATTCATTTTCTTCTGTCTCTAACACAAGGGCAGCTAGTGTTGAATGTAAAGGTCGAGTGTTCGGTACATGTCGCCAATGGAACGCGCTGCTCTGTTGAAGTCGTGGCGCTCACCGCGCAGTGAGAGACGACTGCCTTTCGTGAGAATTTTCACTTGACAAGCTACTCACTTCGTTTCTTCTTGAATGATAAAGTCCGCACTGTCGTATTGTGGAGGATCTTTCGGACTGGAAAAACGTCGGAGGAAGGTTAACTTGCCGTACGACGCATTTAACCACTTCATCGTCACCAGAATTGATTATAATAACGAAAACAATGATGGTAATAATTTTTTCTGAGACTCGTGGAAGTGATCACCTATGCAGGCAGTCACGTCTGTTTTATTGTTATTATGGCTGGTTTTCGCAACGCGAGGTTAATTCAATTTGTTTGAATTTTACTCTGTAGGAATTGCGTGTGTAGTGAAAATTTTTTATTTAAGTCTTTGGATGTCGGAATCTCTCGAGTGAACAACTTTGCGTAACCCTGGTGTTGTAAGAGTCTCTGCCAAATGAATCTTTCCAAATGCGCATAATTTGTTTCTGAAATGGAAAAATTACTCGAGGCTAATTCACGAGTGCACATTGTCTCCCGGTGATGACGCGTGTGTTGGTGCGTTGTCGTGTGCCAAGAGCCCTGCTCAGTCGCTGGGCGCCCGTGAGGTGCGGCGCGTCAGGATGGGCGAGCGAGCTGTGCAAGCTCTAGCATGGGGCGGCTTCACTCTGGTTATAACTCTCCATTTGCACGATGATGCAGTTTATCCCATGTTAATGTTTTATACTTTTTGTGGATAATAAAGTAATTAATGACACTTCGTGCTGTCTACTTCTTCCCTACAACGTGAGGAATAAGATGTATACAGAATATGGTCATCAATAGTGGGTTCCTGCGTAGCGTGATAATAACCTAATATTGCATCATGTGCATTCTATGGTTCTTGCTAATTTTCAGTTGGTTATTTGCCCCGAAACAAACATTTGATAGTAAAATACTGTCCGATTGCTGAAATAAACGCGATTCCGTAAATGGTGCTGGTCGATCACGAGGTGCTAACAATCGAAATGAGTAAGCTCTTCACGAGCAAGTCTTTCTGTCACTGGCTGCCGACTCGCCATGATCTGAACTCATGTGTTGGGTCATAAGTAACGTCGTGACGATTGAGAGGGTTGCAACTTGTTTGCGCAGCAAATTGTAATGGAAAAAAAGCCAAAAGTAACAAAAACCTGCACTGATGCGATATCTAATCATATAATATGTGTAACATAGGCTTACAAAATTCAGCTAAGAGATAGGTCCTTATAATTGAACGGTGCTAATGGCTGGTTAACGCAAATGGTGAACAGCTGCAAAACTTCAAAAAGCATTGCATGAAAATATAAGTTGTGGCTTCTAGGACCGTCAATAGCTGATCTTGTGTCATACAAGACGTAAGATGAGGGACAGCGACGCGTACTCTGCACCGCGGAGTATAATCTTAGATCGTCATTTCAAGATAAGAGAAATAATCATCTCCAGGTTGCAATGCATGCTCAATTCGATACTGCACGGAATAGGCTAACAAATTTAGCAGTAAGAAAAAGTGGGCATGTTATCGTAAGATATGCCAATCATAGATTTCAAATTCGCCTAATATTCAAATTACGGGCTGGTAGATATGGAACCGTAAGGAATACCTTTAAAAGTGCATACAAAAGAGCAAAATGGATGTCATGCACCGAAACTTACTCGTAAGGATGCTCCAAACAAAGATGATACTTGAGTATTTACTTAAGTTGACAACAGGATGCACAGGATGTGAACTATGTCAGTTCACAACAGGATGCAAACTAGAAGGTAAATGGATTATACTACTCCAATACCTTAATTAAAGGTAAAACTATCGTCAAATAAGATGCTGCCATGTCCAAAGCAAAAACGGAGATTTTTATAGTCGCCCCATTAGTAGGTTCGGGAACTGTAGTGTGAATGTAGAATTCATTACGTAAAATCGTTACTGAAAGTGACAGTCGCAGCGCAGGTACACAACCATTGTGTAAAATTTAAAAGCTTCTACTTATGTTATGCACAGTAGTTGCATTTGGTCGAATGTCCAAACAAATTGACCATGTAGAAACAAGATTGAAGTATTTTCGAAGGCCACCTTCTATTACGATCAAAATTTGTATACAAACATGTTCCATCTTCGTCCGACAAAATACAATTCTCCATTCAAGTTTTGTAAAATCATTAATCTACGAAACAAACATAGGAGCACAGTTCTACTCTTAAATTCGTCAAATAAAAATTGAAATTCTGTATCTGCTGCGAAACGAATTGGAGATTGAATGCAGATAATTTTCAAGTAATATATATGAAAATTAAGTGTAGCAAAACAGATTAGCGTGATGAAAAGAAGTTTTTTAAAAAAGATTTTGGTGCATCACAACAGACTTTAATGTGAAACAAGGACGGTGTTAACAGCAAGAAATATTCCTTGAGAAAAAGCCCATCCCAAAATTACTAAAACTGCGCCCATTCTTATATCAATCAAGGTTTAATGGCTGCATCATTGGAAGTCTTTCTTTGATTGAATGGAACATATGAGCTTCGCCGGTAATCAAAGAAATGATCGCGCACATTCAGCTCTAAGTGCTGTGACAGTGTCCGCACAACACATGAATGTCGTACCAATTCCTTCGCCCGCAATTCAGTGTCGGGACCCCAAGCCTGGGGAGATTTGATATCAAAAAGCAAGCAAATTACCAAAGTAAATGCGTGAGCTGTCACCCACCTATGACGCGTCCTTTCCATTGTTTGCCTCACGTCTTCAATATTCTTAAGCATGTGAGAATTTCTTGGTTTCCTTCCTAATTTGTAATTTCCACATTAACCTTCGCTTAGTTAAACGGCTTTGTTATCTCAACGAGCTTTTAAACGATGTCTAAACTTTTACTAAGTATAGACATTGGTTTCATTTTTGAACACTTCTCAAACTCAAAAGATTGTTATTGAACATTATTTTCTCATCAAATCACGAATAAACTGGCTTACGGTGATAAAGTGACCCAGGTTCCCACATTTCGCGTCTCCTATCAAGTGCTCCTGAGAGGAAATAACAGTCTATAAACCTAGTGTCGATGTTACTTCTACTCTGACTTCTGAACGCTATAATTCGTCTCTCAATTTCTTCTCCTGTTCCTTCTCGTACCTGAAGAGTTCTATTTTGTGCTGCTGTTGGAAGATCATTTCTGAGGCTTTGACTCGGTCGGGCGACATGAACACCCCCTGCAGCAACTCGGCGTCCTGCGTCACCACCGCACACTCGAGACCTTCGTCTGTCACCTCCGGCCATCCACTGCCAGGCTCCCTGTTGCAGAAAAATCGTTCATTCCAAACTCAGTCCCGTGCAAAGTATGGCTCACGTCGCTTTTTCAATCATTAAGACTACAACCTTAAAAAAGGTGTTGACGTCACGTTGAGACTTCCAATCATGGTTCTTGATTCAACAGCCTATCGTTGAAGTGAAGGGGTGATTAGCAGGTTGAATTAAATATCAACCAATATCACCGTATGATTCTTCGTATATTCCTGATAAATTGAAAAAATTGCAGATGACAGATAGGCCGTAAAATAAGAAAAAATAGTTGAACCAATTAAGAATTTTATGGAATGAAGCATATATGATGATGTGTTTATTACCATAACGCAAACATCTTCGAATTAACGACACTGAGATATAATTGGCTACAAGTGATAAATGTGCGAGAAATTTAAGTGAATCACAGTACCGTGATAGGCAATGGGCATGCGGCTGATGCGTGTTCAAATATGTATACTTCTATATGCAAGTGTTATTTGATAAAAGTGAAACAGCTCTTCCACCGGGAAGTGACGATGGCCATAAATAATTCAAAAAGAATCACGGGAATCATCAAAGAAGTGGCACAACATAAAGCCATTGACCGCCAGAGTAATTTAAAAAAAAAAACGAGAAATTGCCACAAATTTCAACATTTTTTTTTCAAAAATCGGCGCAGAAGTTTTCTACTATACGTCTGAAGCAACTCTACTTAAACTCTCAACCGAAAAATTAAGTAATATTTCAGATCTTGATACAAAGAAAAAATGGTGACCTAGTCCTGTTAATCTATCAGACATAGGCAGTATCATGTACTCGTTGAAAAATGCAAAGGTGGTTGGGCATGACAATGTCAGCCTTCAGTTTATCAAAGACAGCTTCTCTGTAACCGCACCACTGCTTCGTTTGATAATCAATGATACCAATGCCACTAACAAATTTCCTGATCAGTGGAAGCATTC
>VOMN01079123.1:0-24314 GCA_014899125.1 Orchestia grillus
GAAAAGGTTTATTCGTTACTCGCAAAGTTGTTTTTCAATTTTTTCCCCACAAAGTTCTTTCGCCCAGAAATCTATATTACTTAACATATTCCTAATTTCATCACAAGTTCAGTGCTAGTTGGATTCACTGCGTCTAAATCTTCCAGTAGGTTCTGATCTCAGTGCGACGCTCATTCCTGCAAGTCGGTATCATTGAAATCTTTAGCACGTTTATTCAACATAGGCTCGCCAGGCTCGTAAAGTCCCCATAAGTAAATAATTTGTCAAATGAGTACAGTCTGTTTCATTTCCCCCCTCGGAATATCGTTAGATCTCTGCACGACCTGATTGCCGGCTAGACGCTACCATTAGAAAAAACGTAGGAAACCTGCTTGAGCACGAAGCCGAGTACAAGTGAAGTAAGTCACATATTATCCACAATAATGTTAATAAGCCGTACAACGATGTATAACCTAAAGTGCGTGTTTGTGGGAACTGTGAGATGCGGTTTTCAGTGCTGTACACGACCAAATTAAAAGAGAACACCTTGAGCAGGGTCATATCTAATGCATAAAAACATCGTATCACGTCACGCATCCCTCTCACGGATCTTCATATCCTCCTTGCCGGCTCAGTATGTTAAGAAAACGTAACTCTCGTATCTGAAGGTCTGAGGTTGTATATCTTTTGTTTTTTTTTTAAATGAAGGTTCACTGTAATTTGGAATTGCTATCGGTCCTACAACCTGAAAGCTTTACACCCCTTGCTTTTCAGAGGATCATATTGAATTGGGCTTGTTAATATTCTGTGAATATATACAAAAAAAGTGCCAAACATTGTCAGGTACAATAATGACTAACACTGTGATGTGTGCAGACTTTCATCGAAATTAATTCTTAATTAATACCATTTTCCTCATTTGTAGGTTTAAGGGATTCTTCTTTCCGAACGCAGCGTACGTTTGAAAAGCGACATATTTCAACCACAAAAAGATCATCGCTCTGGGATGTCCCGTACGTAATCTACTATGAACATTCTGCTATCGTCACTCACCACATTCAAGGGATGTATGCTCTTTTGCAGCAGGATGTGGGTGGCTGAAAGAATGCTTAAAGATCCTTTCCCTCGGCCCCGAAAGAGCTTGGTGTGCATTTGTCTGAGATCAGCCCCATCCGATTTTACTTTAGACGGGACCGAGTAATCTTGATACAAAGATTCGCGAGCTGCAGAATTAATGTTTTCCTAATTTGTGTCTCGCTTATAAAGTATTTCTTCAAGGTAAAGTATTCCATGAACTTCAAAATTAATTTCATCAGGTCGAAGCTGTTGTTTCAACTATACATTTTTTTCAAATAGAATAGAATAGAGCTTAAAAGAGGGAGGCAAAAGAAAAGATGTGTAGGAAAATTTTAATGTACATGAATACAGACGCGTGAACTTATCATTAGCAGGCATCAACTGAACGCTATTACGAGCAAACATTTAACCCGATATTCCATTGCATGGAGTTCGCACGCTTGTCCCTGAAATCATGCCATCTCAATCGAAATAAATCAACATGTACTGGAACTGATAATAAAAGTTGTTCTTCGATGTTTCAAATGAGTTTACTTGGGTTACTTTCTCCTACAACGACCATTCCCTGTTCGTCAGTTTTTCGATACTCAGGATTTATACAAACCTGTACATGACTACACAATTGACTATGACTATACGTGTCCGCCCCTATCGACTGGGTTTTACTAATACACAAGGATAGTAAATAGGGGATCATAATTCCGTCTTTTTTTGAGTAGTTATTAAAATCGTTTTTCTTGTTACAAGTGATTAATTTTTCATGCACAAGCCAGCCAAACAAAGTTGGTCGAATCTCCGTTCAAGCACGTCCAGCCGCCTGTATATGCTACGATCTCCTGCGGTATCTGAACACCTTAAAAAGACTGCAAATTTTTCATAGCGTTTTAATCTGTAGAATGATGTTTGCATGAGCTTCTTTCAATGCACTCATCTCGGGTATTTTTCAATCACCTTGGATGTTTGGAGACAAACGTAGAATGCTCCAATATCCTCTTAATGATATTTTATCTAGTTTAATAGCTAAACATTTAAGTACATAAAAATGATTGTTAAGGTCATGAAAAGACCAAGAAAAATAAATTACATTGTATAATATAGCGATGTAGCACTTCATTTTGAATACACTATATACTCGCACAGTCGCCTGCTGGCACACGATTGCATTTAGCACCTCAATTTATCGCAGACCGAGCTCCAAGCGCGGTCCCACGGATGAAGAGATGGAAACCCTATCCCATGGATGTAGAGATAGAAATCCTATACCATGGATGAAGAGGGAAAAACCTTATACCACGGATGTAGAGGTGGAAATCCAAGACCACGGATATAGAGGTGGAAATCCTAGACCACGGATGTAGAGGTGGAAATCCTAGACCACGGATGTAGAGGTGGAAACCCTAGACCACGGATGTAGAGGTGGAAATCCTATAGTACGGATGGAGAGGTGGAAATCTAGTCCCACGGACGTAGAGATAGAATCCTTATACCACGGATGTAGAGGTGGAAACCTTATCCAATGGATGCAAAGGTGCCCGTATATGTGCAAAACCTATCCTACAGAAATAAAGTCGAGACAGTTTTCGCGTTTCATCAAACACATTCGTTTGATGCAATCATCTATGAATTAAAGAGTTTGTCAGCTTACGATCCTCAATATTATAACAATAGCTAATATTCATTGAGTGCATACAGTTCTCAAAGGAGAAACCAACTCATCTTAATTCATACGTGTAGTAGAAAAGCGCTGGGCTGCTTTTCTCAGGGCACAGACAATTCCTCAGCCTTTTAACGAACAGACCTCACAGCGAAAGCTAAGCACATACCTGTAGCAGCAGGGAATTCCAGCATGCATGTGTAGGGTAGCATTTTATGAGTAATATTTTATGTAGAAAAATTCAATATTTTTCATTGAGAGAAGTTTGAAACCGGCGATCAACAGTCAATATGAAATAAAATTTATGCGAGCCAATAGCGTCGTAGTAATTTAAAATGCAACGTTTTCCACAGTGATCGGATGTCGCCCAAGATCGAACGAGCACATCGGATGACAGCTGCGACTCTGACTGACCCCACACTTTCTGACATACGCACAGGCAAACAAGGCAACTGGTGCTAAGAAATGAAACCTCCACAGGCGTCAGGATTCAGGGAAACAGGCCAACTACAAATTGAGAACACTTCCGGCCAGTTAATTAATCTGGGTCTGGTGTGAGGAGGCTACGCATCAAAATACGAACTATTTTTCATGTCAGAACAAATGAAATTTTACGAGAAAGAAAATTACAGCTCGTGTGTGAGAGATCGAACATAAAACTTATAATTTCTACATCAGAAATATTTTGATGTGTTTGTTCGAACCAAAAACACTCGCCTAAGTTGTATATTTCTACCTAGGTTGTATTATCTGTTTCATATTGGAATACCTTTGCCCATATTAGTTTAAACATGATGCATGTCTACACGGCTCAAAGAATTATAGGAAAATTTTAGTATTCTTTATTACCAAGTATTTTCCATGGGTTCTGTAACTGTGTTAGAGTACTCAAAGGCATTCAGAAACAAAGTATCAATTGACGCATGACTTCAGTGGCGTTAATCAATTCATGGCGAACGGACAGCTTTGGAACTTGGGGTGTGGGCATGGCACGAATTCAAATTAATTCCTTGCTGAAAAGATTACAAGCTAAGCACATTATCTGCTGGAATTCATTAGATTCTTTTTTGAAAAGAAATTCAGCAGACGACTGCAAAAAAAGTTTCCTACAAATACCTATGAGTTTGTCTTCGTCCTTGTTCATCACTTCGAGTTATTTACTAAGTGATAAACCGACTTCACTTCTTTGCACTTGGAACTATAATTAGTTCATTATTTTTGAAAAACCCGACGAGTGTGTGACCTCTCAAATTAAAGTAGAGGAACTTTTAACCCGTTCAGAAGTTAGGTTCAAGTTTTACACGCTTCGTTATCACATCACATGGTTGAGCGTTCGAGTACGCTCAAAAATGAGTTCGAATTTGATTTTTCCGACCGAATTACGTTTGAGGTTTCCTAGTTCACCGAGTATGAAAAATTCAGTCAACTAGAAAATTGTACTTAGAAAAAATTACGATACATGGATATAATGTCCACGCCAAAAAACGTGTATCGCATCAGGTCTAAGCCGTGAATGGACGTGCAGGGTAGCCAGCAGTAAACAGCCTTTTCCATTTGTTAATAAAACAAAATCCAAGATCACTAGGATGTTGAAACTTGGTTTACTCTAAAGAAAAATATTTTTATAGCCTATTAGTCCCGTGTTTTAAACACAATGTCGTTAATATGATGGCAGCGGCTGTTCTGACAATTTAGGGCTCTTCTTTTTGTCTGTGCAAATTTTCCAGATTGTTGTTCATCATTCACATCATCAGTGTTCGTAAATTTTCAATGCCGAGATTCAATTGTGTTTTTAGAAGACTGGTTGTATCTCTAAATTGGATTCGGTAATCACGTTGCATTTCTGATATTGATATTGTCTTTGTCCACACTTGCACAATTATTATTTCTTCTCTGCTGTAGCGAAATATGGTAGAAAACTGAGGGATTGAAACTGAAACAGACAGTAGCTTTCTAGTTGATGGGTATATAGGACACTAAGATATGTATATGGTAAAATATTATTCTTTCGACTGCAATAAGTATTAACATCCTAAACTTATAGTTTTTATTATATTATCAAATTAAAAGGGTCGGTTACTCCTGAGCCACCCAGTAGTAGGCAGGTCCTTGATGGAAAAATTTTGTACTCAAATATTACCTGTTACTCTTAAACAGTTATGTACCTTTATTGACCACACTAGTTGAAGTGTCCGTCATAAGCGACCAGACAAATGTTGTTCAATTCTTAAGCTGCCCTCTTTTGTTATAGGTAATTCTGATATGAAATGATGTTATTTTCAGTATCACTGGTAACGACTGTCTGCTCTTGCAGTCTCACTCTTATTTCTGGAGTACGGACATGGGAATTTTTTCTTATCTAAATCCGAGCGTGAGTATATTAGTAACGGTAACTGTGTATTAGTATACCCGTGAAGTGAATTTACGGTTTTATTCCAAAAGATTACGAAAGAAGACTACAAGCTAACTTTGTTGTGGAAATTACGTGGCTAAATGAGAATATCATCTCTGTGTATGCTCATTTTAAACCGACGTGTTTTTAAATCTCACCGAGCTCCATCAAAAGTAAGGTTAAGAGACGGCATAACTTATAGGTCTGATGTCATTCTTCTACAGGAAAAGTCGTTAGAGTAAGGCTGTCTCAAAGTGAGGCTGCGGCGAGAGGCTATAAAAGTTAAAGTAGAGAACTAAGCCTCGCGCGCTGAATAATCTGCGTCCTGCCACAGCTCGACGGCTCCCAGTTGAAAATCGGATGCAGTTCGCTGAGGAAAGATGGCTGGATAGGGATTTATTTAAGGCTGCACGTTTATATTGATATCGTTACATCTTTTCCACGCGCTTACATGCACTCATATATCTGTATTTTCGTGGTCTAATCCGTGAGGGGGCAGAAATAATTGCAATCACTAGGTTCCATTTTTACTAGATATTTAGCTACCCAATATGCATAGAATTCACACATCATGTACAATTCATCTCTGATTCATCAGAATTTTTTGTAGAACATTATTATTTAGTGTTCCCCAAGGATGTTCGATAAAACTGAGGTCCGGGAATTGGTTTGGCTGTGGGAGAACGTTGGTTCTGTTCTTCGAAGCCCTTCGGGTGTCAATTTTTGCCCAGTGTTCAAGGTCGCTATATTGCTTGAAATTCCATCTGCGTTTTTCGAATAAATGCTTCGCTCCTCGAATGAGGCTTTTCTCCAATATTTGACTGTATATTCTTCCAACCATCTTCCTCTCACTGATATGCAGTGCACCATGCAGTGCCACGTGCTGTGAAGCAGTCCCAAACCATTGTACGAGTGTACATTACAGGGAAACACTTCAAACTAATGCACGGTTGTACTGTGAAACACCTCAAAACCATTATATGATTGTACAATTGTGTAAAACACCTCAAACCATTATACGAGTGTAAAGTACTGGAAAACACTTCAAACCATTATACGATTGTACTGGGAAACGTCTCAAAACTGTATTACTCGTAATGCCGCCTCCATGCTTCACAGCTGGGATGGTATCATGCCACTCACATGATATCGGTTGTTTCTTGTGTGCCTTCCACTCGTGACGAGCGGAATTACGACCAAGCAATTCTATTCGGCTTCATCAGACCAATAACGGGTTTTTCAAAAGGCATGTACTTTCTCCAAGTGTTTGTTTGCAAAGTATATGACTTATAACGCTTTTTTTTGGGGGGGGGCAGCAAAGGAGTCTTACGGTACGTGAAACATTAGATCCCCGTTGCTGTGAAGTTATTAAGCTCACTTCTGTCACCGGTAGCTTCAAAATCAGTTTTTAACTCTTTACGAGTCGTTACAGTCTTGTTCTTAATCTTCCTCGTCAAAAGTCGACGAGGGCAAAGATCAATCCTCCGTGTAGCACGTGACCTTGGTGAGTTAACCATTGAGTCATATTCCTTAAACTTACGAATAATTGAGCTCCCGGTTAAAATAGGCGCACTAATCTGCGTATAAATTTTTCAACACAACGTTCCTTGAAAATGGAGCTAAACTAATCGCTTCCGTAGATTTTCTGAGACATCTTTGGCATACGACATGACATCCTTTAGGTGATTGTATGCTATGACGGCATATCAGCGTCCAACAGTCAAATTCTAAGCCGAACCAAATTGAATTTTCATCTCAAAATCTTGAAACGTTCTACAAGCAAATCAGGTACGATGTGACAGGAAAAATACTGTAGTTCTCGCGTGAAAGTTGTTTCGCATAAATGATTGAATATTTTTGTCATGTGCCGTATATGATTTAGGGTATATGATGCCGTTTACTAATGAAGCTCTATACTTTGTTTTTCAATTTCATTTTCTTTTATCAGAATTTGTTTTCTGTTGAAGTTTTACCTGTGTTGACTAGATAGACATTTAATAAAAAATGGATTTTACACTAAAAAATTACTTGTTTCCCCGCAATGTATATTTCAAATCGAAGAGTTTTCTCCTGAAAACCTACACTGGAAAGGGTAGGTATCGCCGCTGAAAATCATCCGGTGTTTACAGACATGATTTTATTTCCGTTAGTGATATTTCTACTAGAAGAGTCATGTATCAATAAAAAATGACGCTCTTGAGTGCGTTCATATCAATCTGAGGAAATTAGGGCCTCTTTTCACTCCAATTTACACTTTTACAGCTTGAAAAAGGCCACAGTACGCTGACGTCCGGCAGAGTACCATCACAAATTTCTCCATCAAAACTTCAGGCTCACGCAGTAACAAAGCAGCAAAAGTTAACCTTCTTTCCGGCAAGGAGGAATTAATTCGTATCGCACTAATTGGTATTTCACAAACTTCGTGTGATCAAACTTGTCAAATTTTCGATTTGAATAGAGAACCTTGAAATGAATTTACTCATCCTACCTTGACTTCTCCCGGTGTAAACCGACGGTTTCCGAGATCCGAATTATACATACAGCAAGAGAGCATGATGAAACTCATCGGAATATAAAACACGCTCGTCTAATACTTGTCGCAAAAAGAGTTAACTAGGGTGAAGTTCCAATGTTTTTAAACATACTGGGAATTCTTATCTAAAATGCAATTCTAAGCCATAAGTTGTAGTATTGGAACTAAGGAAAATATTCATGAAATGAATAAGATATCCCGCAAGAGCAGCACTCTTGTATTTTTACTGAAGTTTTCATCGGACGAAATAGTCTTCTTTGCTCGTCCTGTTAAATGCTACTTCTCGTATCTAGAATTTATCGAAAAAATTGGAATTCCAGGGTGCTCCAAAGATTTGACGAAAAAATTTTATGAATAAGAAATGTTATTAATCGCAGATGTATAAAATTATTTCGATGTTTATTGTGACACTAATGATGTCTACGTCTTAATTCAGAGCTAATTTTTTCTAAATCTAAGCTGCTTATTGGCTGTTGATTGAGATGCTATCGTGAAATTTTCGCCATGAATGTGGCCACAAAACTTAAACAGACTGCTACAACCAGCAATCGACCACCAAGCGAGGGCAGACAATGCTCGTTCGGACATCGCAAGTCATCAAAAACACATGAAGAATGTTAAGAAGAAATTCTCGTCGATCTGCTATAGTATTGGCCGCAGAGGCAGAGTTAAGTCAGATTTCAATACATCAACTTTCAAATGCGAATTTCAAGTCCTTCCGCTGCAAAATGAAGAAAAGGAACGAGCCTACTAGCATTCATAAAAGTAAGAGACTGGAGAGACGTCGACATATCCACAATCTTAAGGTGGAACCCTTGCTACCCAATTTGGTCCTCACTGGTGAGAAGAAATTTGATTTTCAGCTAAGTCTCAACCATCTGAAAGACGGTAAAATAGGAAGAGCTGGGTCAGTATAGAAGGCAGAAGAGAAAACCGACATCAAGCTTCACAGTCTGTGATGGTGTGGGTTCAGATCACTGTTATTGAAAGGTTTGCTCCAGTTTTTGTCCCATCGTGGGTTAAGATGTAACCAACGTTACATTTCTGACGTCTTAGAAACAGAACCGCTTTAGCGGGCACGTGGACACTGTGATGGCGAATCCAGGTCCCCTCAACCAGACTCTGCTCCACCGCTCAACGACCTCACTTTTGACGTTTGGTCCATTCGTACATCGCTGGATGATCTGACGGGCTAAACTGCTTCGAGGATGAGCTCTGACACCACAAGATACGCTGTGTGCCGCTTGTGAAGCCTTCCAAACACGACTCAATGTTATTTCCGGAGATAAAAGAGGCCGTATTTCATTAAACTTTTTCATTATTGGTAAGGCTTCCTCAACCCGAAATGTCATGAATTAAAGTTTCGTACTCATCGCTTTTTCACAGAGAAGCCTGACGAAACCAATGTTGCAAAAATTTGGCACAACATGTACTGAGGAACTAATTGTCTTGAAATACATTCATAAGTCACTCATAGCAAAATAGAAAATTAGTTAGCCGGTTGCGTATTTCTTCTAAGATTTGTATTGTTTCTCGTTATTTTACCCTGGTTTATTCCGATGTAGTCGGTGTATTTCTTACCGCTGTAGCCTCAGTGCTCACCGAAGTGCGCCATTAGTGTATTAGTTCTAATATTTCTATGAAATTTAGCGCTCGGTTTGAACTGATCTTTAAGGTATTTCAATAATTTTGCAATAATTTTTTCCAAGTTGTCAATTGTGATAAATCACAAAATGGTTCAAATTTACTTCACTACCATCAATTTCTTCATAATCTAAGTTTATCAAAGGAAAACTGTAGAGGTAACTTCAGTTAACTTGAGAATAATTTTTGTTTATCAGTGCAAATTCAAAATCTAATTTTTCTAATAGAGAATCTTTAAGTGTGCAAAATTTAGACAACTGGTTCATTCACACTGCTTCGATAAAATCTGTATCATTTACAGCTGCGAAATTCAGAAGTATCTAGAAGGCCTGTGAAACGTATTGAACATGAAGCTCCATACTGTGCATATACTTCGAATGATCAATACAACGCAAATATTCTCAAACAAATTTCAGAGAAAATCGCAAGAGTTATTTGAACAAAACAATGAACAAATAACGTTTATTATTACACAAAATGAACATGTAGTATCATATATTGGTCGATTTTTCGAAAATTTCAGACGTGAAATGAAAAGACGAACCAATACAATAAGGAACGTCTTTACTTGCAAGCGTTTCGAAATTCTCGAAATGAAACAATGGTAAAGAAAAATTGATAATAAAATACAAATACATATGATTCACAGAGTTCAAAATTTCTAACAAAATTGTATTTTCATTTGTCTGGTAATACTGTATTTTTAACACAAACGTGTCGAATTTATCCAAGATTTTTGGCCGATGAGAATCTTGGTGTTTCAATATTAGATTTTTTTTTACCCCTGATGATGGTAGAATCTGAAAATTTCGAAACATTTGTTAGCAAAGATATACCTATTTACATTAGTTTTTTTCCATTTTGTGAAACGACCACACAAAATTTAAGTTGACAAACCTCACCTCGGAAAAAGTTCTGGCGACTTGCAATGGCAGCCCTAAAGAGGCACGCACATACGCCGGTCAGGCAAGATTTTTACAACATTGTGAGTGAAAAACTTTCGTTATGAGGTACCCACCAAACTTCATTCAATTGCACCTCTACACAATCGTTGCCCCTACGAAAGTTAGTTTCGTTGTTTCATAGCAACTAAATTCATTTCATAAATCAGAATATAAATTGAAATTTTTCTTACCGTAGTGATTCCACGAAGTACAGTACTTGTAGCAAATACGTCATTAAGGAAGACGCACATGCGCGTCATAGGCAAGAGCTAATGGTATTGCAATTAAACATAGCTGATTAGCAGTTGAGCAGAAATTTGGCAAAATACGACTCGACGCTCAGGGGCTTCCCGTGGCAGCGATCGTTTCTAGAATCGGTATGTGACACAACGCTGGTCGCACCAAATTTCGGAAGCCAGACGAGACCCGAATCCTGCGAGTCCAGTGATTTTTATGAATGCTCTTATGAATATTTCGAGGAAAATGTCATATGTATGTCACTCCGTACTTTTTTTAACAACATCCCTTCTTGACGAGAACATTCATAAAACTTAGTGACGAAGGCAGTTGTGATGTTCGACGACAGCGCTTGGGAAATTCATTCTCCAAAATGATCGATGGTCGATTTATTTGTTCACAATAATTCATTGATAGTAGGTTTGATGTTCTCACTTATGACCAAGTATTAATATTTTCTGAGCTTCACCCCGTACTATGCTATGGATATGCATAGCTCAACTGAAATTTGGTTCCTCATTCTTAGCTGCAAAGTTAAAGTAATATAAGACGACTGAATTTTTTAATGGCCATGCGTAACAAAACCATCAGCGTGGAATGCATGCACTGACACAATCAACATTTGACGCCGCGATGTACGTGTGGGAGTTGCCAACAGAGGAACAATTTTGACTGAGATTCGGAATGTTCACATGTCAGATTTCAAGCTCTTTTAAATTGTTTCACATGTTTTTCAGTATTTAGAAGGAGTAATTCTGAGATAGATTGCTGCAAAAGACTATGGCGGAGGTTGAAATGACTTCTGCTCCTTGCGATGTTGGGTGCACAATAATTAAAACCATGTACACCTCTGGAAACACAGCAGCGCGAAGCAAAACGCGACCAGCAGAGCAGTGGGAGCCTGCATCGAAGCCTCGGTCTGAAGTAACTCCCGTTACAAGGAGATCCCTCGAGCCTGATAGACGATGCTGTCTTGATAGAGGCCATATGCTTCCTAATCTTCGTCTACAGCCAGGAGATCCCACCTTATGCTCACTCTCACTTCCTCTTTGAGCACGGATGCACAGCAGAGTATTACTTCCATAACAGTTCTACAGCTGCTCGAGATGAGTTCCTGCAGATTGCGAGTAATACGAACGCGTGCGCGAAGAAGTGTCAATTAGCATGAAAACCTTGTGACACATCTAATTGTTTCATAAAAATACACAGTCCAATGAATAATAATACGCGCATTAGAAAGGAAACATACTCGTGTATTATGAACCTTTCACAACAGCCCATTCATAATGGAGAACATTTTGCGAAATTTGGTAGGAGCACGTGCGGTAAGATAGGAACAGCCTGTCGAAACAAGAAGGGGCTTGCTAATCCATTGCTTTATGTCATCCTGCAAACCATCTAACCTTCAATTGCAATCACAGAGCAAGAAAGGATCATCGTCAAATAAAGTCATGAGATTTTAGGCTACTATAATTCCAACGACGAAAAGAGTTGAAAAGTATTTTCACAAGGTCACGGCCGGCACTCTTACCGAAAACAAATTAAGCTGTAGAGGGTCGAATCAAACAGGTCTGAGAGTTATTTGAATTGTAAATTCCTATTCAAAATATACACCTGGAGCCACCTCAGGGGAGTATCCTCGAGAGATGTCGGAGATGGTGCACTTTGACACGATCCCTCGGGCTCTGGAGTTCTTTGAAGTTACTTCCAACGGCGAGTGGGTACGCTCCGAGTCAGAGGGCCAGGCACCTCCGGCAGCGTGATGGCGTCAGCTGTGCATTAATTTCTAACGAGAACTTCACGAGACAGATCTAGACAGTTGAGCTCTCTACATCTAACTTCTTATTGAAAAAATACTGTCGAATAATTGAATTTGGCTGAGCGAAAGACTTGATTCAACGACATCAATACCTGTCATTCATCGGCAAAGGAAATGTGTTTTTTCATCGACCGTGATCTTGCTTTGAGTTTGTCTAGACTCCACTGAAGAAAACGGGAAGATCTTAGCCCTCTGACACACGCGAGAACAAATGGGAAATTTTGTGATGCTCTCCGATGACACCGTGGAAATAATCTTTGATTGAATGAATTCGTTTGTGCAATTCCATTCCATGAATTCGTTTGTGCAATAACTGTTCTTTCGGTAAGAACTGTTTTATAAACAGAAGTTTTATTAGCTTGTATTACACAACAAAAATAAAAATCCCTCTAATTTGAAAATCGCATGCAAAGAATGTGAATATTTTCAATAGTTACGGCTCAAAAATATAAATAAAAAATAATTTAAATACATAGATAATATAAGGCAATTTCATTTTCTGCCGAAATGCAATTGAACTCGAACTTTAAAACAGAAAATTCACTCCCGTATGTGAATCAGATTTATCCGTCTTCAATAGCTTCATCGTTAAATGCTAACTGTTTTTCAATACTCATAATATTTGGTTCTTACTCGATGAAATCGCATGACTCAGCCAAGTCTCTGAATGATATACATATCATATGTACTTGGAGGCGTGGTCATAGAGCGACAGAAAATATCCTTTCCCGAACGTTCTAAAAATTTGACTCGGATGTAAAAATTAATTTACACTGAATTATGTCGTCTATTTTATTCCTTGGAGGCTTGATACGAGCGCGAGTTAAGCCGCCTGTGTCCAGGTAATTTACGGATTCTGTGGTGCCTAATGAAGTGGATGCCTTCCCACTCATGGTGAGGTTACGGGGTGCGTTAGTCCCGGCCTATTTTATGAGATAAAGCAGCTTATAATTTGGAGTGAGAGACTTGAGTAGCCTTTATTTCTTCAAAACTTTAAAAAATATACGTCTGAGAAATATCGGGTGAAATTCTACGAGTTAAACACGAGCATTATAAAACTCGCATAGTTTCAACATATGGAAGTGTTGGATCGTTTTCATTAGAAACTGTCACTAAAGTAAACAAAAACCTCCTAAAAGTTTTTAACGTCATTTAATTTATGATGTCAATAATCTGTTTATCAATTAACGCTTTAGTAGCGAATATAAAATAGCGTCTTATAAAAGACGTAAGTTTACAATGGTAATTACCATTCAGCGAGCTACCGTCTGCAAAATCTTTTTGGCCCTTCAGTGTGTAAGCGATGGCACAAATACTGTTGACATATATTCAGATATTCCTCGTCGCCTTGAGGAGGAGCACTTGAACCAGTGTGTAGTTAATTTCTGGCATTTTCACGCACTGTCATCGAATATGCTTAGTTGATGGAGAACTTCCTGAGCTTCATTTGTCAACAAATACTTAAAATCCAGGAATAATTTGAATAAAAATAATAATGATCCCTTATCGTGAGGAAGTATTGTGAAACAGTTATTATGATAAAATAGAAAACCAAGCGGAATTAGTGAACCATATGAATTTTAAAACCATATGAATTAGTGAAAAATGCTGTAAGTGTAGCAGGCTTAAGGGGACCGAGCCATCATTTTTTTGAAAAAATATTTTTTCTATTCTTGTACGTATATCGTTCAAGAATGTGAACTGAATCTTGTGACAAATTTTCGTGCGAATCAGACGGCTGGAACGGGAGTTACAGGAGAGGCAAGGGGGAGGAGAAACGGGGTGAGGAATTTTCAGACGCTCAAAAAGTCGGACCATTTGGTCACTTAGCTATTTTTTCTGCTACATTATTGTGTGATATGCATTCATAAATATACTAGAATGTATAACGAAAGTGTATTAGAAGTGTAGTACGCATTGTAATTTATCTATGCGACCAACTTTATCGACCTGGAGTACTTATTTGGCGATATGTCGGCCTTAGAAAGTGAGTAGTTTCTAATCGCAGCCGCTTCCTTATCCCAAAAAATTCAGGCGCTAACATTCAGGAATGCGTCGGGGGTCACAAAAGTGTTATACGCACCATTTTAGAGCCAAATAGGTGATTCTACGCGAATTTTTCATTCATTTATATTGCATAGCATCATTAGGAGGTGTTTATATATATATATGGCTCTCCTGTCAAATTAAGATTTTTCGTAGTTGAACGAGTCCCACATCTACAGTTTTAATCAAACGTAAATGATATAGAGCTCATTCGATGGGGAATTTTCATGCACATAGAACCTATTGACTAAAACATTCAGAAAAAAAGGTTGAAAAGAGATACAAACCTCAGAGTGAGAAAAACTTAGCAAAATTTCAATTTTTTTGATGTTTCTATAAAAAATCGAGTAATTAGTTTCTTCAAAATATGTCAAATGGAGTTTATACTACACATTGAGATGCATCAAATGAGACCTTTCGCATCTCTCTAGTGCAAATATCGTGGGCTTTGAGCCTTTTTACAAATTTTCGAAAAAATTCGTTTTCTTTGATGTCTCGTTTTCTTTCAAATATTGACAAATTTATCTTGAGCGAATTGTGTTCGTTTTATCAAGTTAAATACGTGTGCCAAATTTGAAGCAGATCCGTCCCATAGAGGAAACCTTAGGTCAAAAATGGTTCGGGCCCCTCAAACGAAGCCCTTTTATGAATAGGTCCTCAAATTCGAAACGTCACTGTAGAGTCAAGGACGTCGCTTTGTGCATCATACAACTCTACTGTGTGGAATGATGTCACTATAGCACAGCAATTAGAAATTTGTGGTAAATTTAAATGCCTAATAGTCTACAAAAAATAGTCTTACTTCTTTTAAGGGGACAATAAATTTAGGCCACACCGAATACTTCCTGACTTCGAAGTACGAATTAGCATAAATACTTCTCTATGCTGTACTATATTACGATACCAATTGGAAATGAGAGTTAAAATGTTTTCACTTTCTGTCACACTGCCATCACGTCGTCCATGAGTGACTTCCTGGGAGTATACCACGTAGGTCCTCTTCCATCATGTCCTTGGCGCACATCTCTAAGTGGACACAAGGGAATTTAGCCAAGAAAGAGCGCAAGTCAAATCGCTCAGTCGACATGTTGAAGTGCTTAACGGTTTACTGAGCACAAAGCACACTGTCTCCCTCGCAGCCTGACAGCGAGGACACAACATGGACGCACACAGTCTGTCACGTGATACACATTCTAAAATCAAAATCTCTTACAACGCGACTAACGCAATCATCCTATGAAATTTAAGTTCGCATTCTTATAAGCTGTGCAAGGAATACACAAATAAATATGAGCCCTACAATAAAACATTATCTTACACACTGCGACTTTGAATATAATGAATCATGAATCATAATAACGTTTACTTTAAAATTTCGTCATAATCATCACTAAAATATGTTAGGTTAATACACGTCTGCTTCATACACATATGTATAAATTTGATCAGCAAGCTGCGACTATTAATGCGGAGAACTCAAATGAACCGGCAATTAGTCACGTNAACAACGGAGAAGGATCCAGAATATCATGATATTTGAGAATAAAAGGAGCCAAGACCGAGGAAGGGGTCTCAGTCAGTCACCAGTCAATCTCTCAGTCAGCGAGGCGGTCAGTCAGAGTCGTCGCAAACGCGGAGTAGGAAGTAGTGCGTCGGAGATACTCTTTTACGGGGATAGCGACGATTTTCATTTGTTTGATTCTCTTGTCTGTGGGANCTCTCAGTCAGCGAGGCGGTCAGTCAGAGTCGTCGTGAACGCGGAGTAGGGGTAGTGCGTCGGAGATACTCTTGTACAGGGATAGCGACGATTTTCATTTCATTTTGATTCTCTTGTCTATGGGAGCTAGAAGGAAGGCCTGGGTTTTATTGTCTGACTTGAATCCTAAAATTGAACGCGTCCTAGTGCTGAGGTATCATTGTATTCTGTCCATGTTGATCGCTCATAGCTTACGCCATTGGTAAAAATTCAAATTCCGTATACAGCATTGGATATTGTCCACCCGGAGACGCACGTGGAATGGGTTGAGATACTGAGACGATTCGAAGTAGTTGATTTCCGGAAGCTCCCAAAAGACACATTTTGCATTTCTTTTAATTTTTAATGAAAATTAGTGTAATAAGTGCATCGCACATATATAAATCTAATTTAGGTACGCCTTGTCTCCTGTAGGATTCGAGTGTTGTGTTTGCTCTGTCGCTGCTGACGTCCTCGCTGCTCGTGTACAACCTCTCCAACCAGATTCAGGAGGACGATCTGATGAATCTGCAAACTTTCATTTCGTACGGACTACAAGCTTGCGACGATCTGGACGATTCGACGGCTTTCCAGGTAACATCACAAATTAATCTTTCGATTTGAATACGAACAAAGATTAAGAAGCGTTTCTGTCTTTTATATTCTTGGAAATGGCTTGGAACAAGGAGAGTTCTAACTTTTTTAACATTGAGAATCCATTGGTTTTCTTAGAGAGTACAATAGTATTTATTTCACATATCACTTCTAATATATATAGAGTATTTCATAAATCTTTGAACAAACTTTAACGTGAGCCTCATTTTCGGCAAAATAAATCATTTTACTGTAGGAGGCCTGTCCGAAAAAGCTTCGTTCAAAAGTTAGTATGACAGTGAAATCGAAAAACTATGAATGAAATAATTTTTTACGCCTAGCGTCTGAGTTTCAGATCGGCCTTTACATCCTGCCACAAAGACTTAGTTGACGCATTTATTGGACGTTTTCTAATGAAGTATATCCAGAGTTCCCACAAGATGTCCCCTTAGCGAACTGCTAAGGAATGCGGTCCCCACCTGATGACGCTCCGGAACACCTCTCGATTGTTGGTAGGCAGTTCCTGGATGATCGGACACAAACCGTTAGATTGTCTCCTATCAGTCGTGGCGGAGCCTTCTCCTCGCCACAAAGATCTCCTCACATGACGACCCTAGATTTCTTCTTTTGGGGACACCTGAAGAGTTTAGTGTACGAAACATCAGTTCAGTGCGAAGAAGATATAATCGGCAGGATTATTGACGCCTCTGGAAGGATTACTGAATTTTCTGGTGCATTTGCACGATTTCGGCAATTATATTCACTTCCACGCATACATCACAAAAGACGGACGGAATTTCGAACTCCTATTGTGAACACCTAGCCTACCTTCAAACTCTGTATTGTTCGTTCATAATGAGAAACTAGTTATGACTTTGACTTTCTATTTTCCCATCGACCCCCTCCAACTTTCAAGTCTCCATAATAATTTATCAAAACATTTTCAGACATGCCTCCATGAATTAAAATGTGTTCATTTCACTGATACGAACCTTATGTTGAAGTTCGCACTTTTCGCTTCTCTTTATGTTAAAATAAGTAGATAACCGTCTCCTGGACGGAAATTTTATTCTGTTGTCACCCGTTATTTACTTTTTACACTAGTGTGCCTCGTAGAGTTATGATATCTGTTGCCACTGTATGTTTAAAACCTAAAAGGAATATGATTGCTATGGCACGATGTTGAGTTAGAAATAAAATTAATGATAATAATTAGCATTTGCGAAACTTTATTTTGCGATCGGAATATAATTCAGCACTAATTCGGCATTACTCCTAAAAAAACTTCAGCCAAGTGACATTTTTAACTTTTTCTATAATTTAGTTAATAATTTATTTGAATAGAGGACGCTCAGGATCCATCTTGTAAGCGCAGTTGAAATCATCAACTGTTTTTCTCATTTAGTGACCCAAGCTTTCGCACGTTGAAGCAGCATGCATTTTCTAGGAAATGAAACAACGAAAATCTTAGACGTATCACTTGCGCATCCCATAATATTCAAGCCAGAGCTATTTTTTCATTTCAGTTGACGTAGCCTATTTACGGATGCGTGGATTTTTCGTGGTTTCGTTCGATAGCTTGGGTCAATAAATGAAAAAAACAGTTGATGTTTTCAATTATTCTTACAATTGAGTTCATGCAACGACTTTCGATTTTCATATGAAACGACTTTCGTTTCATGGTTTCTATTCGTAAACTAATTAATCAAGGTTGAAATCTCACTCATAAAATATCACAAGAGAATATTTCATCTTGGCATCGGAATTCATTTCCTCGTTCAACTTATTTTTCTAGATAATGTAAAATTTTGGTGCTGAAAATTAACAAGCGCTTGCATAAGCAGAAAATGACACCCTTCAAAGGTCTTCACAATATTTTTTTAGCCAATGATCGTATAAAGAATAACAAATTATTGCCGTAAAACGTTTTTGCTTACCATTTTTAAATTTTACTGAGACAAATGGTTAACCCTTTTGTTTCGACTGTTAGACGAGTAAATTTTATTATATTTTTACATTTTGTAAAATAGTTACTCGGGATTATCAAGCATGAGATATATATGTCCCAACAATATAACAGTAAATAAAACTCTGGGCCTATGATATTCGAACAATATTTCACTCACACGTACTTTGAATTCAGCAAATTATGTGGAAAAAATGATTTAAATATGACGTGTTATCTCAACTAAATAATAAACAAATATGCCCAGCCGGCTTGATAATATTTATCGTAAAATTGACATTTCTTTTATCGATAGTACTTATGAAAAATATATATCACTTGAGATTTTTCTCGTTTAATAGTTATAAGCTACTTATGAAGTAAATGAAGTTCTTTTCTCTGTTATTTATACGAAATTTCTAGAGACAAAATGTCTCTTTAGGAGCGAAAGGGTTAAAGTCCGTGAAATATAAGGTGTTACAGAAAATGGGGTACAAAATTTCGCACCTACCAAAGAGTGGCAAACTAAACACTTATGCGTGTATGAAATTTGATGAAAAAATTTACATTTGAGACATTAGCTGTTTAAAGCTTGTAAAGCAGAAATTTGAAAGCAAAACTACCCACAAATCAGTTATTTATACATGTACTTAACAGAAATTGTTCAATTTGTATTCGTTGACTTGTATTCGTTCGATTGTTATCTTCTGATAGAGTTATGTTCCGGAAAACGCATACGACAAAAACAGAAGATGCACGGAGGGGAAATGAAAGAAGAAAAGGTCTAAGACGTTTAAAAAAATGAAAGTGAAGTTACCACCGGTCTCGTGTACGCACAGACAAATTTTCCTTACCTTCTTCGTCGGTCGTTGATTTGCTGCAAGGAATGTTTTTTTTAGATTCGTTGGTGCATATTAGTGGTCAGATATTTTGTATTTTCTGTGTAGTTGAACAAGAAGCCTTACAGAGTAGGCGTAGAGGATTCCATCGTAGGTTTTGGAATGTCCGATCATACCTGGAAAAATCTTTCTTCCCTATTTTAACACGACGATTCGGCTCATCCTTGATGATATCCAGGATTCATTGATGAGGAACTTTGGCCTGTGTGTTCGGCATACTGACAAGATATATATTCGAATATAGCTTTTGAACATATTCGATCGAAAAACTCCCAAATTATGTTCTCCAGATATAATTTTATATTGTTCTATGCCAATACTGCAAAACAAATACTAGACATTGAAAGACTTCAATACATGATTTCTAAATTTTATCCACCAATTAATCTTCGTATTTATACACTGTAATGATTTCAGTGTCGCAATTTTTTTTCCGATTTACGGATATGGTGCTTACTCTGTTGCGAAGCTGCGTGGTTAAGAGTAAAAATGTTACCAGTGCTCGANGTATCTTAAATTACTAGGAAGCATTTTAATCCACAAATATAAGCCATCACTAAATGGATTAGATGCTTCTGTCTCTCTTTATAATTTAAATTAGGTTGATTTATTTTTTATTTTGATTAAGATACCATTTTCTTTTTTAGAAAACGCGAAAGCCTATTTTTAACGTGCAAATTTTTCAAGATGTTTGTACCCGCTTTAGTGGTTATATTTTTATTATCTTCTGGATTCATCCCGATGATTCAATTTTGAATTTGAAAAACACATTGAATATATGCGATTATCACAACGTTATGTGCGTATGACTTATGTCTGCAAAAAAACTCTCGAAAAAATGTTTATTTTCAAATCACACATATGTTGCTCATGAAAATACTTCTTCGAATTGGAGGATTTGGATTGTAGTTTAGTAAAAATGTGAAAAACGATTGAGATTCGCTCGATTGTCATCGTTTGGTTTCATTTAAGTGCATCAACACGCATCCGGTTAGTAGAGACCTACAGAAATGTCGTTATATCACAGCCAGTAATATTTCACATATTTTCTGAAACTTTCATCACGCTGCAATTTGTCTGATACGCACCCGGGGTATACTTTTTCGAGCAATGTACATGCACGCAGAAGTAGGGTAATAATTTTAATTGCAGTAATTATAACAAAAGAGTTCAATCTTGAACTGCTCAAAAATATTGATAATCAAATCAAGGTTCAGAACAGTTGAGCGGGAAAGTAGCTTAGTCAATTGCAGGTCCCAGTTCCATGTATGAAAGGAAAACTACACATAATGTTCAGCAACTAGATCTATGTACACATATCTAAAGAAACTAGACTTTAACATTTAATATCATAGGATACAATTGAACACATTGAATAGTGGCAGCGCACTGTCTCCGTACTGACACGTTACCACCTCTCACTTCAAGACGCACCTTAGTCAACACTGAGTCAGATGACACGTAACGTACTTGTAATTTGCTGCAGAGAATGACCGTTTGACTGGAGATTATTACTGCCGAAAACTGCGAGCTGCCACCTGCCCGCCTGCGACCGAGTTATTTACGCAGTAAGCAGCCATGGGCGAAGGAGATTTGTCTGCTTAGATTCGACTGAAGACAATTACTGCCTAGATTTCAAAGCGGACACTACCTTAATTTTTGCCCACAAAGATAATCTGCACAAAACTGCCAGTATTCGCCAGAAAGCTATTATCTTTGCGAAGAATTACCTGAAGTCTTCCGAGTAACTGCGCTAAAATCGAATAGGGAATAGAAGTACCTATAAATGGATATTTACTAAAAAATGAATTATTCTGAAAAACATTCTGTGCTGTACTTATCAAATTAAAAGCAAAATGTAGAACAGTCTTTCAGCTTGAATAAAAATCAAATTTTCAATTTTCCTTAATTCGTAAGGAGTCTGTAAATCGAATATAGAATTATTTTCCAATAAATTATTTTACTGAGATAGAGTTCCATTTTAATCACCTTCTTTACCCAACTCTATATTGATGTTGATATTTACTAAAATTGCTTAGAAAGCTCGAGCTTTAAGGGAAAAAACAAAAAAATGAAGAGCATGTTGAAACTTCATCAACGCAATGACAAATTGTTTGTTATTGGTTATTATATGATACGTTATGAGCACCTAACGTAGACTAAATACGACCCAAAGTATCATTGAATTTAATTGATAATGGTCTCTATTAACTACATCAAATAGTATTTGATAGTGCAGTTACTTCTAATGCGTTGTGCGCATGCACATCGTAGCGGATGATTACTTAAAAGTTGATATTCATTAAATTTTTGAAGTAGTAAATAACACTTCGTGACTAGAAGGAAGCAAGAAATCTAACCATAAAGAATAGCATCCAATATTCTCAAGTTTACGATAGACGTAGGTATGGATAATGAGCTGAAGTATTGTAAAATTTTGTATATTTTCTTGATATTACATGATTACCCAAAGACATGTGTGAGACATGGCAACTATTTTATTTGGCAATCGCTTATGATAAGAAACTCAACGAAACTGTATCGTTAAGCTATTTTCCGAAGGCATATCCAGTGTTGAAAATTCCTCATAAATCATCTAGTGATAAAAAATTTTTTTTTTAATTTTTAATTTTCTCCTTCTACTCACATCGCTGCCAAATGACAGGTTTTCGTAGAATTTCTGTTCAACTAAATGCTACTTAAATTTTGAGATGGGGTAGGAACTATTACACTGGGGAACACTCATTTTGTTGCATTAAGAGAAAGACCTTTNTAAAACATCTAATGCAACTCAAAGTTTCTGAAAAAGGGTTCCCCAGTGTTATCACTGATCCAAGCTTTTTTCTTCTCATTGACGTGCAAGTGTTTTACAAAAAATATTTCCCAGATTCCATAATTTTTTCAAAGAAATACAGTAGTTGAAATCAGTATAACTGGGATTCCTCCTTACAGTCTTATGTTGGAAGTACTCAATCTCTCCAGTAATGCAGCCGTCACAAGACGCTCTAGCATTTTTCAAAGAATCAACCGCATACACGTCTCTCCCTGCTAGCCGACTGAAAGAAATCATAGCCATAATTTCATAGAACTTAAAACAACGTATTTGACAATTATTACATCCGTAAAATTACAGAGGTAAATTACTTATGGTCATTTCAATTTACAGTGTTAAATATAACGTAATGTTGGCCCGAATAGGTTTCGTGACTCCTAGGATATACGACAATGGGAACACAATTTTTACTGAGATAGGGCTGACAGTTGTGTTAAACTAATGTTTGGCTACGGAAATTAAAAATGATTTCAGTTCTTCTTAATCACGTTCACTTTTCGAACCATAGGACTATTTACCTTGCTAATCAACCAAGCAAATTCTACATACATTTAGCAGATTTGTGCTTGTTTTTGAAGTCTTTTAAACTTTTGTTTTTGCAATGAAATGTTAAAGAAAATTGCTTGGCTATAACATCCGTTGTTTTTTTTACCAAAATATTGCTAATAAAGTAAATGTGTTTGCAAGAAGTTGAGGTATACCTTTTCGCTCGCAGCTTTTTTGAAGCGTTCCACCTGAGGACAATACCGCTTGATTCGGTAGCAATAATCAGCCATCACATGCACGTCCAACCTACTCCGTTGCTGTTCTTCCATGACAAGTCTTGAGGAATCGTTCGTCTTAATCGTCACTAATGACACCAAGGTTTTCCGCAAAGAAAGAAAGATGCCTATGTATAAAGTTTAGTTTGATATTGACGTTCCAACCAAGCACTTTATGCTCTCCAATAACTTCTAGATGAAATCTACGTAATTCGTATTCGCTCGTGTATAAAGGAAAGCTATTGGCGACGGCTTTGTAAGATAGTCAAGCATTCTTTGCTAGTTCTGACATTCCCCGGATGAAATGTTAGTCTTTGATGAAATACCAAACCTAAGAACCAACTAATTCACCGAACTTGATTTTTTCCAAATGACTGTACAGGAAATACCAAGATGATAAGGAAACAGTCGCAAGGTTGACCGATTGATGCATAAAGTTCGTTCTTCCAAATAGGCTGCTATTATATATATTTTTTTAATTTATTATTTGTAGATCATATGCATCAGAAATAAATCTTGATGGAAAAATATCGTCCAGTTACTCAACTAAATGCGATTCCGTTAAGTGCTAGAAATCATGAGATACCAAAAATCTAATTTAGCAACTGCAGTAGTTAAATGTCGCTTTAATTTTTCCCATTTAAAATATTTCAGGAGAAAAATGCAGAGGAACTGTAAAATTGATTAAAAATCTATCGTCATTACTCTGTGTCAACATTGTACGTACCCGGAATTATGACCATGAAGTGTCCGTCAAAATGTACGCCATGAATTAATGGGTTAGAATATCTAATTGTTAATACATACGTATAGTTTATGGGATGACCAGTTATGAAGGTACTTGAGAGTATTCACACTATGCTTGTATTTTTTCGAATCTTTCAAATTTTATCAGCGGTATTCTGGCTCAATTCATCCACTCATGAATCGGTACTCTTTTAGATCACAATGAACTTTTGATAACATTTAATTAAACGAGGTATACTTATCTGTTTCCTCCAAATGCTCAAAACCACTTTAAATATAGCTACCTATGCACCCGTATGAGTAAAATTTTGGGTTAAAAATTACTGCATTATCAACAAGGATCTTTCTCGATCTGTACTCTCACATGATTTCAAAATAATTGAGTTATTGTGTTGGAGTGGTAGCTGAAGAAACATTTGGAAACATCTGGAAACATTTATTTACCACAAGTAATTTACATCTGATACAGGTTTAC
>VOMN01079126.1:0-12214 GCA_014899125.1 Orchestia grillus
TACAGATCTGCAGACGTCACAGATGGTGTCCTCGTCATACTCAATGGCTTGGGCCTCCTGCTCCTGTAGCAGCTTCTGGATGTTCTCCCAGCAGGTCTCCTCAAAGTGCTCCACTATCTGCTCCAAGATGATCTCGGGCACTGGCTCGGCGCCTGCACAAGCACAACATCCAGAAAAATAACATCACACCATTTGTGCTTACAGGAGTGTGGGTGTGAAATTAGGAAGCGTGTGCATCATATGCATCCATCCACTGCCCTAGGCTCAGGATTAAAACCAATGGTGTATATCCATGCGGCAAGATTAGAGTCAGCGGACAATTTTTCAGAAGCATTCTAGCTCACCGAGTGTCCACATGCGATGCTTGGGCTGAGCATTAAGTATTAAACACAGAGGGTAATTGAGGTACCACAGAGTAAATATTACAATGGAAAGTACGGAAGCGCGGCTCACAGGTGGATATTTTAGACATCGAACTCTTTAGTTGATGACCAACACATCCAGTACAAGGGAATGGGATAACTTTGAGGCTGTGATCTTTACCATTGTGGTCAAGTGCAACACAATAATTCTTTCAGGATGGAAAGACACAGCCTCTATTATGGACCATGACAACTTGCTTTACAGCCATTCAACAAAAGTATTCATACGCTTGCAACTTTGAAGAAGTTCAAGCATCTCATCCAAGCCCCACTGGCATGCTGTCATTCCAGGCGTATTGTGTTTAATCTTCCTATATAAAAAGAAAGAAGGAAGGATACCAAACCCAGGCCCTCCTAACATGCAGGCAAGCACGCTATTACTTGAGCTCATAAAGCAGCTAAATTAATAGATGTAGCAACCCACTGACCCATCTTAGCTCGCTCGCCGTTGTAGGCATCCAGCCAGGTCTTGTCCAGCACATCGAGGTCGTAACGGCACATCTTCTCTGCCTTGGTGGGCAGGTTGCTCAGCGTGTGACGCTCGTTGTCAAAGAAGTCGTCGTGGTTCACACGAATGTACCGATTCTTGGGCCTGCATCACACACGAATTTATTTGTCAGCACAAAAATATGGAAATATCTGGAATTGTATTGGAACACTTCCTAGACTAACATGATAATGAGTTAATATAAAAAATGCTGTAAATGAAATGGAGCTGCAAACTCAAGTGCAGAGCTACCTTGAAAAATGCAAGTCTTAATGTGCTAACATTATCATGTGAAAAAGTTTACTGAAGCCTCCACACACAATGTCGGCCTGAACTACAACACGAATTCAAAGACATTCAATTTCTATTCAACACAATATCAATGCCAACAATGTTGTAAGTAAGTTGCCAACTAGTCAGCTCTTCTAGAAAACAAAACAAATGCATCATTTTGTATAGACTACAGACAATGGGAAACCTATGCACAACGAGTGTCTCTATTCAGGATCCTCTGCAGTAAGTCATCAGTAAGTTAAAAATGAAGAGAAAAAAATTAAAGAACAGATAGTCAAGGTGTGAAAATTGAAAGATGTGAAGTGAACACCAAAGTTAGAAATCCTGAAGGCCCATCTATAGCTGGGGTGACCTGACAGGGCTCCAGCCCTGGCTTCCTTAGGAAACTATCTAGGTAACTCCCCTAGGGAGCCATCTAGGTGGCTTTGCCACAAAGCTTTCCCTTGCCTGAGAATTTCTACCCCACCACAACCTTGAGTGCAACACCCATTATGTAGGCAGAGCTGGCACTCACAATCTCTACCCTACCACAACCTTGAGAGCAACACCCATTATGTAGGAGGCAGAGCTGGCACCCACAATCTCTACCCTACCACAACCTTGAGAGCAACACCCATTATGTAGGCAGAGCTGGCACTCACAATCTGAAGTCTGTTGTGTTGCGGCCGATGTCCTCCACGTAGGTGGTGACGGACGGAATGGGGAGCAGGTCAGGGTTGACGGGCACCTGTACGCCCCTCTCCCACTCCTGCTTCCAAGGGTCCAGGATGCCCCAGTAGTCCTCTTGTGCCAGGGGCTCATTGTCCGCCAGTTTCATTGCAGAAATTAAATCTTTGCGGAAGAGCTGCAACAAAATCCCACATAACAATTAGTGTGATCACCTCACAATTCTACATCTAGCAAGATCAATTCACAATATTAAAATGTATGGTAAGGTCATCTCTCAATGTTAAATACATCCAGAGTGAGCAAGTTGAAGGATAACAAATACTAAATATGTGGAACAAATGTTGAATGTTGCACTGCAGCAGGAGTAGATTGGCAATGCCAGCAAGGCAAGACTGCAGCCCACTGGAGAGCAGGGAGCAAGTCACAGAAATACCACCTTGCCTTGTACTTGTTATTTTCCATATGTTCAATAGAATGAAACAGGATCAAAGTGGGCAATTTCATTATAAGATGTTTTTTGATCACTTTCTTCAAGTAGGAACAATACCACAGCAGTGGATACTGCACTTCTCAGATGAAATGTACTGAGATTTTCAGAGTTTAAAAACAATACACCAGATATGTGGTAAATGTTTTATAACTAGATGTGATGTACTGGTTACCAGGTGAAAGTTGGAAGCAGAAATTATGAAATGACCAATGAACAATTTGTGCATGAAGTGTCAGTGATGCAAGCAACGCAGTCACAAACTGCTGCTGCTGCTGCAGTCCTCGCATCTAATGGGAAACAAGGGTCGAGGGCTTTGGATAAGTACCATCAAATGATAAATCTTATGTTTTGTGCTCACTTCAAGGGAAGAAGATCTCAGTAACTAGATTTGTTTTTAATTTGAGTGAATAAACAAACCAACAATTCCACAGATTTTTCAGAAAATTTATTTTTAGTATCCATAAGGAAATACAAGGATTGCAAAATGATCATAAAATGATTGAATAATATAAAATCACTCTGTGAAACCAGTTCTAGGATGATATCTATTTATAATCTTTGAGTTTAACATTGCTCTTTCAACCATGAAATACCTTTGTAACTTTGGATGCCATAATAATTTCTGCAAAATAATGTTTTTGCAATAGAAAATATCTGGCTATCTATATTTTTTAATTAATTGGAATGGGTTAAAATTTGAGGAAAAAATGCAGTTGCTTATGAATGTTATTACTTCATGATCCTCTATAAATATGGAGCGGCACAAAATTAAATAGGCTAAAAGTTTATAATATACTTGAAATATTTATGTTACCTAATAAAAATCATACAACAAGGAGAGAAGGAAATGCAGACTTATAGTTCATAACATAGATACATCAAAATAAACTTTCAACCAATTTTTTTCATCACCCTGCAATTAAACTATGAGACAAATATAATTGGCCTCACATCACCAGCTTAAAAACTGTATTTCAGAAAGAGTGCAATAGATGTAGGAAATGAAGTTGTTCTCACCTCAGCAGGCACTTCAGAAGCAGACCTGTTGTATGCCCTTAAGTCTCCAAGATGTTTGGGAGTCCATACTTGTCCTTTGTCCTCATCATCACTGCTGGCATTCTTGCCACTGTTGCCACCATTGCTGTTGGCACCACTGGAGCTGTTGGTGCCTTGACTGGACCCACTCAGTATCTTGGTGGTAGATGCCCCAGCAGAGATGGCCGATATGGATGAGTCGAGTCGCTTCCTGTGCTTTCGGTGGCCACCAGTGTCTGAGGCTGCAGCAGCGGCACTGCTGCTGCACATTTTGCTGTTGCCAGTGTCACTATTCACTGAAGTCATTTTGTTAGGTGTCATTCTGGCAGAGAGAGACATGCCAATGTTACTAGCAGCAGCAGCACAGTCAGGGGAGGTGGAGTGTAGTGCCCTCAGGTGGAGGTAGCCAAAAAGCTCTTAAATTTGCTGAACATTGGTGACCCACCACCAGCTGTGGGCGGCAGCAGTTGAGGAGGCTGTAGCCTCGTCACACGCCCTGACTTGCTGCTCTATAGCCCCTAAGTGACCTCCTGCACAACAAATGTACACTCTAGAGTCCTGCTTTCTTTCTAAATTTTGAATGACATGTTTACAAACTGAGCCTTAAAGCACAGAGTAAATTTGATTCAAATTTCTTTTCAACATATACCAGTAAATATTAGCCATACTCTATAGACAATCAGCATGTTAAAAATACAACTGGTACAGAGACACATGAAACAAGAAAATGATCATTTAATAAACAATCATTCTATTTTGGTCAAGAATAGAGAGTATAATTTTCTCAGATGTGGAATATCAGTCAATGGCAGAAATAAAACTTGCTCATAAGAAAATTACTGGAAGTTGGTGCTTCCCTATAGAAAAATGTTCTTATTACATTTGTTGCAAAAAATACACAGATACATAAAAAATAATTTTTTTGAAATGCAATAGGTAGCTTAGTTAAAAAAAATCTAGAAGCAATCTATTAATTCACTGTCAAGTTTGCAAGATTCAAAAAATAGCATGCATTCAGTAACATATACCTAATTTTTTTTTTCCAAAAAAACATCCTTCCATTAAAATCCTATCCTGTATGTACAACTGAGCAATGTATGCAATAGTTTCAAATACAAATTTGCAAGTGATAAGACACATTTCCAAAAAGTGACAAGTTCAAAAAACTTCTTTTGAAACAATGATTAATGAATGTCTAGACACATCCTCATGATGTGCACACAATTCACGGATGAGAATTTTAGTACTGCTCAAATTAGAACAGGAGAGATCAGTCCTTCCTCTACAGCTCTGCCATGGAGACATAGCTTAGAGCTTCATGAAGAGGCCTTGGTATTCTCATTTACAGCTTGTCCAGCAGTGGTCTTAGGCTTTGCATTCTTATCTGGAAATATCCCAGCAACCAAGAGCAAATTGTTCTTTAATAATTTATACAATTATAAGTAATAGAACTCTTAACAACTCTGAACATGCCTCCATAATATTGATTTGCAGAGACAAAGCACCAATTATAACCTAATTGCTCAGGAACTTGAGCCTTGCCTATCATGTAATCCATTATCCAAGACTATGGCTTCTCAACTTCATCATCAAAACTATAAAAAAGATGTTCAAGAGGAAGAAATTTTCCCCACTAAAAATCTTCAGGACTATTGACACCATAACAATAAAAGCTGGCTGAAGCTTACTAGCCATAAGTTGACCTATAAACTAACTTGAAAATTCAAGAAGACTACACAAACCTTCAAGTTCAACTAAATATGTAACAGGTGGCAAATAAGTTACACCCCTTTTAGAAATATGGATAACAAAGAAACTCAAAAGTTACAAAGATGGAAATAATTGCAAATAATAGAGGAAACCTTAAAGTTGAATGAATCATTAAGTATGAAATTCCAGTTGAAGACATTTTTTTGTCAAAGTTTAGAGACAATTTTCAACATCTATTGAAACATGTTGAACCATAACATTTGTTTGAATGGATATTGGTCTACCACTGTGTGACAAGTCTGCTGTTGAACTGGTTTCCTTAAATCTAGAGACCATTGTTTTTATACACTTCTTATCAGGAGTGATCATCAATAAAAATTCTCCTGTAACTTCTTTGTACTGTAATAATTGATCCATTAGACTGAAAGAAGATCTCAATAATTTTTGCTTGCTGTTGATTTGAGTAATGCACCATTTCAAGATATAAAATATTTGCTACAATATGCAAGATATATAATGCTATTTGATAGAAGAGATACAGCATATAGATAAACTTTAAGGTTTTCTGTATTATTTGCAATTATTTCCATCTTTATAGCTTTTATAGTTTTTTGTTATTGATACTTCTAAAAGGGGTGTAACTTATGCACCACCCATTAGTTATGATGAAAATTACAGAAAGATTAAGGTAAAGACTGAGGTTAGGCATATGAATGCACAGTAAAACAAAAATTAAAGAGAAAGTTGTGATTAAATTTAGGTTTACAAAAGTTAGGTCAAGGGTAGGATTTGGATCAAGAGTAAGATTTATGTAAAGAATAGGATGTGAGTGAAGGGTAGGATCCAGGTAAAAGGAAGGAACCAGGTAAAGAGTGGGATCCAGGTAAAGGGTAGGATCCAGGTAGAGGGTAGGATCCAGGTAGAGGGTAGGACCCAGGTAAAGGGTAGGACCCAGGTAAAGGGTGGGATTTAGAGTTTCATATAGAATGAGAATAGAATGTACAGTAAGTATAAGTACATTTTTACATTTTTTTTGAAAAAAAAAAAATTTAAAACACTGATAAAAAACAGACGTAAATTTTATGGAGCATAAGATTGAAATTTGATTAGATTATTAGTTTTTTTACAGCTTCTTACTTATATAAAATGTGATCCAAAGAGTGTGCAAAGAAGGAACTATAACACCAAGTGAAGACCAATAGGAAGAAAAAGTAATTATCAAAGAAGGAAGCATAAAAATGACTAGAAGCAAAGTGGACATAGAAAATTCAAGTCCTGAAGGCCTAGGTAGATCTGAGGTAATCTAATAGAGCCCTCTAGGGATGCCAGTCCCCACACATAGGATCAACAAACCTAACTAACCTGGTTCTATTGTTTATGGCCCTAATGGTGGTAAGATAGAAAACAAAATGAGTTTTCAATGATGATGTAATTATGACAAAGGATAGCATTTAGATCATCCTTATGATAGATTTCAAATATAACAGAGAACATTAATAGAATTCTGATACAAATGAATGTAAGAGTTATAACTTGCAACAAGAATCAAGATGAGGCAAAGCACAAGTTTAAGCTAAATATTCTGTTAACAGAAAGATTCATGGATAAAATATCCCTATGAATCAAAAAGAATTACTGTGAACAGTTAACTGTAAGCCTGAATGTCTACAACAACAAACTCTCACTCCTTCCATCTCTGTTTGCTAGAACAGCCATGTGAACCTCCTGGGCCAAGACAATTGAGAAATTACACACACAGTTCAGAGTCAATTCCTAATGGTATGGTCAGTGATAACTCCTGAAATTAGAATTAATCTTGGCAATAAAGTAGGGAAGTTGAGCATACTTCATGAAAGGATGATTGGCACATAGGTCTTGACTACCTTGTAGCAATATCCAAAATTCTTTTCCTTTAGCATGAAGATAACTTTGATCCATAAATAATGTTGCACAAAATTTGTAGCTCACTTGAGAGTATCAATAATTGTCTAAAATTAGGCCAATTTTGTACAGTTTTATAAAATGCAAATCTCTATCTGTAGACTATTCATGATACCTTCTTTCTATCACTGTGACATAACATTAAGTGAGTCCCACATTTTAGCTAGAGTGCAACTATTGCAAATCACTGTAGCAAGTTGCACATAATTCACAGTGGCAAGATATAAAATATGAAGCCTTGAAATTGATACAAAGGCCAATATCCATCAGAGCCTTTATTATAGCCCACAAATTCCCTCCAAGAATTAGACATTCTACAAACAAGCGGGTCTTCTTGCCTTATTGGCTACGACCCAGCTTCATCAATAAGTTACTTTGAGCATTTGGCACTCCATGTCATACGCAATTTCTAACTAAGAGAGGATGTCACTAGGTAATCCACTTTGCCAAAAAAGAAACATTGCAAGATATATTCAAATTCAGTTGAATAGAAAACAATTTTAAAAAAATAATAGGAAATGAGTATTTGAATAAACTGAAAAGTATGAATGAAGGCCTTCACAACAAAAAAATGTAATGAAAGTGAAGGTTAGGATATCAGAATAATAAATTGTGACTCCAGAATAGATTAAGAGCACTGTTTGACATACAACAAATATCATCAGTAAGAACTTGATTAAAATTATGATAAAATGTATACTACCAATAGAATTATAAAATAGACTATTGGAAGAATAACAAGAACCTCATATCAGTCTCAAATAGCATGATACAAGTTTTAAACAAGGTATATTAAAGCTAGGTTAATTTTAAACTTTAGTCAAAATTTTGGAATCAAAATCTTATTCTGCAATAAAAATTATTATTTTTTATCAAACACTTGAAATAGTGAAGAATAACATGAAAAAACTTAGCTGAAACTCATAATATATAATGTAAAGAGTAGCATTCAGAATTCATAATATGTACTTTAATACAAATGATACAGTATAATAAATATATTTATCTATCAAAAACAACCATAACATTATAACAGTAACAATGCTTAGTAAAGTGCTTCATAATCACTCGGCTTTCCATAATGGTGCATATTATTATAGATTTTTAATGCTGTATGCTTGGTGACATCCACTGAGCATATAGAAGATAGGACCAAAGTGATGTTTTCATGTGACAATATAAACTATGAAACTAGAATAACAATATATGGGATTAAATTCAATAGATAACATCAAGATTCAAAGCCTAATCAACAAAATATTGGCTTGAGTTTGAAAAAATGAAGATAAACATTGAGTGAAGGACGGCAACTGGCTTACAAGGAGCTTCATGCCTCAACACAGGAGTTGAAAGCGTCAAAATTACACCCTAAAATTGCATCAAAATGATAAACACAGTAACAGATCATCCCTTATTATATTTCGCAGATAATTTGATGATAAACAAACATAAAAAATAACAAGAACTTCATGAAATAGGGCACTAAAACGAAATTATAGATGGCAGCACTATCGTAACTTGCCTCAGAAACTGGTTTTCTATCACCGAAATAGACATCAAAATAGGCAAAATGGGAACTACGCACTATTTTAAATAGTCTTCATAACGTACACTTTAATTATAATCACTTTTGCATCACTTCACATATCTTAGATAACGTAAGCACGAAAAGAAAGCTGATTGTATGGGTTTATTGGCAAATTATTTACTAACTCACACCACTTGCATTCATCGATATGGTACATTCACATACCTGATCAACGTTTTTCATATACAATAACATACACAACATATCTTTACACGTTTACACGTTCTTCAACAATGATAATATCTCCACCAAATTCGATAAAATTATATATAAATATACATATACGGCTTGGCGCCATTATGGTGAGCCAAAATAAACGTCTCTGGTCACGTGACCTGTGCGAGAACTGACGAGGAAACACGAGATTTTGCGGTACGTTGGTGTAAATATTTTATAACTGTAATTTAAGGTTCGAAGCTCAAAATGGAGTTAATCCATAAATTTACTCTTACAATATGTGTATTTTGCACCCATGTGTTGAAAATTATTCCATTAAAACAAAGTTCATCGAATTTCCACAATTGCGGAGAGGATGTTTTCAGCTGCAGTTAAATAAAACTGCATTTACTTTCCTACAGGTGAGTAATCTAATACTATTCCTTATCTATTTGTGTACATAATATTGTTGACCAATAAGTTTTAGCATGCTAAATGTAATGGAAAACTTTTTTATATCCATGGTCGATTTTTTTGTGGGAGCTTAGACTCATGTCCATCTGCGAACATACTGAAGGAAAACGGGAAATAAAGTTGTGATACTTTAAATATTTTATCGTTGATGTCCAGTAGATTTACAGAAGGAAAGAACATTAATATATCATTCACTTAGTTACGTTAGTAAAGCCTCGAGCTATAAACACTATCTATCACTTCTAGTCAAAATTATATACAAAAATACTTAATTTCCTACAGGGGTGAAACATTTGGACTAAAAGGGTAAAAGGGGTTAATAAATAGGTGAGTAGATTGCCAGTACATGCAATCAGCAGTTGATCAGTTCATGTAAGAAAGTAAAATCTCTTGTTTCCTTGGGAAAAGTTTATTGAAAAAACTGTTTCATTCCAATGGGGATAAGATACCTATCAAACAAAACCGAAACATCTTACAAGGCTAGGCGAATATGAAGGGAATCATACCTGTAACACATTTTTATACAAATATTATCCCATCTAAGTCTTGTGTATGGAAATGATATTTTAGCTTGGTATTCTCGGTATATTTAAGGTAACTTTGAGCTGATTAGGTAATTATTGTATGATTTTTAATAACTTTGAACATATTTCAGACATAAAGCATTTTTGAAGACTTTTATCAAGTCCGAATCATGACTATAAGAAAAATAGACCGTCGCTTACTTCTCGTGCACGAATTCAAACTTGGGCATTTTACTTGCCAAACTGATGCCAATGAAAACACAGCATGCTTACAATGAAAACTGTGAGGTCCGCTAGTAAAACCGTCAGTACGAATGAAGTTTCAAAAGTTCATTTATGATGATAAACATTGAAGACGAAGAAAGCAAAAGAAAATCGTACAGTCTTGATAATGAACAACTGAAGGAAATAGTTAAGCAAAATCTACATCAAAGTGTCGGAAATAGGTCTCAAACTCCTGATGTCAGTACTACGACAGTCTCACGCCTTTTGCGGACGACGACGTGAATTGGCGTGGTCTAGCGCTGTTCCATGATAATGTGCGGCCACGCGTTGCTGCAATACTCGTGCGGCTACACGAGTATTTTTTTTTACTGAAAATCATAGACTTGGAGCACGAAATTTCAATACAACGTCCATATTCTCCTGATCTTTCACTTACTGACCCCCGTTCTTTTTACATTCCTAAGCACATTTTTGATGGTTCAACTTTGAGCCCCAAACCAGAGTTGGAATCAGCTTTCATAGAATTTTTTGCATTACAGCCAATAATTTTTCATCAAGAAGGTATAATAATTTCCTTAATCGATAGCAAAAATGCATAGATGTTCAAGCGCATGTTTTTACTAATCTAAACTTTTTTAGCGTTCATTTTCACATAAAAACTACATTTCTGAAATGCGCCATTATTTATGTAACAAACTTATATTTCTGAAAATAATCTAAGAAGAAAACATCAAAATAAATGGCTCTTTATATACAATAAAGAAAATCAGCTTCTGGTTATGCTTTTTTTTAACTAGGAATATAACAAAGCGTAATCAATAACATAAAAATATTTCCTCTTCTGTTTAATGTATTTGAAAGCAGCTTCACTCTAAGTTTAATTACCGAAAATTTTAGGTAAAAATTAAAATTAAAAAGCCACTAGAAGATCAGAATAGTACACATACATTGAGCATTATAGAACCCCAATGCAAATTGCAAGTCACTCTTTTGCTTAGCGGCAGTTGAATGAACCATTGGCAGGTTCTTTGCCATTATTTATGTTCGCGAAAGTTTTTTGCTACTATTACTAGAATGACATTACCACAGGGATACCTCCTTATTTGTCTGCTCCACGATACAGGTGCAGCATACAAGATCAGTAAATGTCATATTCACCATTTACGCAACTTGTTTTTTTTTTAACTGAAAATCTCCTGTATTGTAATATAAATTGTTGTTCTCATAGAAAGCTCTAATGCCAATATTCGAATTAAATTTGAGAATTCACCTATTATTTCAATGGAATAAGAAATTGAAGAACTTATATCATTGTCATTAATTTGTTTTCTGAAACATGCTTACTTCTATAATCATTACAAAATATTATCCTAAGATATAAGCACTAGTTAAGTTTATGTAAATAAGCACCATTTTCGTGCAAATAATACGTAACTTCATTAAAATGATATTTTATCTGCCCATAGCGCAGTCAGTTTTGCAGGTAAAGGTTTCCAGGGTAAGTAAAAAAAAACGTTTAGCAATGAAAAATACGTTGCAAGCACTTAAATGAAATTCCAACGCGGACGGTCCCCGTATGAAACACAGTAAAAAATTTCGATTTGTGAGTGGAATGCAGTCGCTTGTTTCAAGTTTGTTTTTTATATGTGTACCTTATATCACCGGTGGCGCAACTATGGGTAGCATGATTGTACATTTTATTTATACGTTTTTTTTCTGTTGCCGATCTGTATATTTGTGCACTTGATTAAGTACGCCAAAGTTCTACTCCACAAAACAACAGTGAAGTCACATCAACGCCATGATTCAGGCGTTCTTTTAAATTTAGGAGAACAACAATGATCAGAGGGTGGAATTATTTGGCCGAGTGCAGAGTATACAAATCTAAACAAATAAACCAATGTGACTCATCACAACTTGTATTTGAAAACATCAGTTAATAGCACGTGAATTGAGGGCCGCGATCGTGAGTTATCGTTAGGGGCACTCCGTAACGGGAAACCCTCTGGTGCACGAAAGCGCGTGCGACCGTCTCGGTCTTAACATCTGGCAAGGGAATCGCCTCTGCCCAACGCGAGAGGCTATCGATGATAGTAAGAATACAAGAGAATCTTCCAGAGGGTGGAAGTGGTCCAACAAGATCCACATGTAGGAAGTCGCATTTGCGGCCTGAGAAAGAACAGCTCTGCAGTGCCGCAC
>VOMN01079131.1:0-22900 GCA_014899125.1 Orchestia grillus
TGGTACTAATCCACGAATCGTTTTCCACGTGTAGATTATAAGTTATTTCTCCCTTCTTAACTGGAGAGAATACAGATGGAGAAATTTCAGGCGTTCCTAGTAGTCCAGCTCTTGGACCTCACGAATCTCCGCCGTGAAACTTCGTTGTATGCTTTCCAGCTTCAGGATGTTTTCTCTGGAAACAGCAATATCATGGCAAAAAAAAAGCAGCAGCGGGGCTTAAACAGCAACAACAGCGCTGCATAAAGAACAGTAACAGCGTGGCACAAACAACAGAAATGGCGTAGCTCTAGCAACAGCTGCAAAAGACTAAAATAATATTCATCAAGGAATGAAAACAACAACATCAGAGAGGCATAACAACAGCAACAGCGTGACGCAAAAAACTACAACAGTGAGGCCAAAAAAATAGCACCTGAGAAACCCAAACAACATCCACAGCCATGCATAAATAACAGCGACAGCGCAGCACAAACAGCAATAACAGCGCTGCACAAAGAACAGCAACAGCGAGGCTCAATGAACAAAATAACAGTCTCACTTTTACACGTTTTCGAGATTCATTTTTGGGTTGCCTGCAACGCTTTCATCCAGCGTCAGGTCACCGAAAATATGAACCATTAAGCGCGGCCTCCTAAAAGAGTCATACGACAAAATAATTAATGAAGTCTACGGAAATTACCTCCAAAAATTTTCGCCCATAATTAGGGATGCTGCGCTACAGAAGCGGCCTCCAGGCCCCGCTAGATGGCCGCCATCAGCGGCCTACAGAATCACAAAGACCTGCGCCACACAACGCCCTCATTTTGGACTGGGCGACCGCCGTGCTCAGTTAGCGGGGGCGACTGTGCTTTAACTCGCGACTTTTCGTGTAGTTTCTGCGAATGACATCAATTGAAAAATCGTTTAACTGGGTAATATTTTGGTAAATTACCGATTAATGATGTTACAATGGTAGGTATATACGTGTATTGAGTCACTGGACTCAATATAAAAGGTTTATCGAAGCCGTCTTCTTCGGTTTGCTGTTTATTTTTGATGATGCTGCAACGTATATCAACAAATGCGGTTGTAAATTGAGATTATATTTAAAATGTAATGAATATGTGAATATGGGGTGCCACGTACGCTTGCGCACATACCATACATAGAAATGTTGCTTCAGAAAGGAAGAAAAGAACGGCGAATAAAGACGTCCAGTTTAGGTGCTGTGGGGCGGGGCATTCTGACGCTCTGCCTCCGACGCACAGGCCTGAACACCTGTTCGCCGGTGAGAAATACAGAGCTCCTAGCAGGGCGGAAATCCATTTGTCTAACACCATTTGTTGAAATGAATAATACTCATTTAGTCATGTTTCTGCTTCAGAATATCCCACTGCAATATGTAAAAGAAAGTTTTCATGAATTGGTGTTTAAATTTCGATTTTGATAAACATTAATGTCTCATTATCATTGGACACATTCATAGGTTGAAATTTAATAACAAGTAATACTCAAAATTTAATAACAAATAATACTCAAAATTTAATATCAAATAATATTCAAATTTAATAACAACTAATACTCTAAAAGTTATACTATAAAGTAAGAGTTCGCGGCTCACCCAAGACGGGCTGTAATATGTGTGTATATGTTCTGGTTGTGAACTCCGTACCTGACATCAACGTGAGCTCTGAGAGTCATACGAGCCCTCACTGGTACAGATGACCATATTGTTTTATGACATAGAAGACGGTCATCAGATGGCCGTCTCATGTGTTATTTTATACCGCGGATAAAAGCAGGAAATTGAGCTTCAAAGCACGAAACAAACACAAATCCATGAAACACAACATTGGCTACAAAAAGTCCGTAGCAAAACCGGGTGTTCAGAGCTTTTATGGAGATGTAAATTACGGCGTGAATGGGGCGAAACAGTGGCCTCAGTGCATTACCAGGCTGGTGCAACTGTCATGTTTCATTGCAAGACCTAGAGTAAAATGAAGAAATCAATTGGTATGGGAAAATTTAATCTTAAACATAGCCTCTATGTTTTCATGGGCCACATTCTACCTGAAAACAGTTCATAAACACCACTTTATTGAAATTCTTTAGGCATAGAAGCAAACAATGAATCCTAGGCTTTCTCAGTCTCTTCTTTTGGTATCAACCTATTACCATTTAAATAGTTCTGTTGTCCTCTTGACAAATGATGATCATTAGGTGCAAGGTCAAGAAAATCTGAAGGATAAACCGCTATTTACTAGCAAGCTCTTCCAGTAGAGTTTGCAAACAATAGTTCGTAAGGGGCTTGTACTGCACGGTCTCCGCAGACAGCTCGTGTGGGATCCATGTTCCAGCCGTGTTCCAGCCATGTTCCAGCCATGTTCCAGCCATGTTCCAGCCATGTTTCAGCTATGTTCCAGCCATGTTCCAGCCATTTTCTAGCAATGTTCCAGCCATATGCTAGTCACTGAAACATTCATAATATTTTTGAGTTGGTGTAGCACGATGGTACCGGCACGATTTAGTTGTTTTGTAGCTTTAGTGGTAACGGAGGGGCTTATGAGGAAATAATTTCCAAACGATTGGTATCAAATTCTTTGGAAGATCTTCATTTGACTTATCTTTGAAAGTGAAATCCTCAATTGGGAAACGAAAAAATTTCCACCCGCAATTACTTTTGCTCACTGCATTTTCCTCACAATCTCCCTGGATAGATTTTGCTGCAGTATTAGCATCGAATTTCATGTAAAGTTTTCCTACACTGATTTTTAGAAGGGGTGACCAAGAGTATAAGAATGAAGAAACAGTCTAAACAAAACACTCATAATCTGAAAAAAACGTGATTAAAATAAAACGTTATTGCTGAGGAGGGCAAAAATGCTTTGGCATCAGAATTCATATTGGTCAATTTGGAAATCACTCATTCCTGATAACAGACCTGGACATTGATGTTTTCAATTACGACTCTGGAATCACTCATAGGAAATCAGGAATCTGGAAATGCTACGTTCACGCAACATATAAGGTGTCGCTGATTTTTTACCGAAAATTTACTATCACTGATTCCTAAAGACAAATAAAATACCCCTCATTTCCAAGAAGAAGGCTAATACCACTCATTCCTAAAAACAAATTAGATTGCTCATTCCGGGCAGCAAATCTAATATCGGTAATTTTTAACGACAGATCAGTGCAATAACGCTCACTCCTACGACATATCTATGCAATAACGCTCACTCCTACGTCAGATCTAGGCAATAACGCTGACTCCTAATAAGGGATGAGAGCATTCACTTTAGTTCAGCTTACAAAAGCTGCCATTTCTAATGACGGGATCCCAAAGGAAATAAGACTCGTGTGAAAGAGCTAATGACTGCTTGCGATCGGAGCCAGAACCTGAGCACACAATAAAAAAACTGAAGAGTTTATCTGAGCGTCACGTGGGGGGAGCAGGGGAAGGGGGGTCTGTTCATCCCCGATATCAAAGATAATTTCAGCGCTTCCATCAAAACTGGAGCCTCTTGTGCTCGAGTGGTGTATTTTCTATAGAAATGTATGAAATGAGAATTAATAGAAATGAGTGATAAAAATAGACGCTTATAAAAATTCATTGGCTCCCATTTCGAGGGAATTACCGCTGCCATCCTTTAATCGCGAAAAAAGATATTGTATTGGCTCTACTTATCGCTTTAGCCACAATTGCAGCAGTCGTTGGCTCAAATCACCTGAAGTTTATAAAAAAGTCAATCAAACACTCGTTTTTCTTTCAAAAAAGTATCATAAATTTTTATTCTATCAAAAACCTGGACGTCGTGAGGCCAGACGATGAGATTAGACGGTCCCTCACATTCAGTGAACAAATTTAGACCGATAGGCGCGCTGTGAAAACCACGACTTCATCGCCAATTGGAAAATTCTATCATTGAAGAAATACTAAAATTCACTGAAAAAACTTGGTTGTCAAGCAAGAGCCGATCATGATCTTGAGATCATGTTATTTCTACACAGGGTTGAAGACTCAGGTAAAGACAACCCAATGATTACAATAGTTCAATTTTTTGCTCAAATTATAAGCATCTGTTCCTTCTTTTCTAGACATCCCAATACGAGCATCCATTCACTAAGGATTGAAACGCTCAACTTTACCAGGAATCTTAGCCATTGCTCATCCTGAAAGTCCATGCAAGAGCTTGAAACAGCAGGCATTCTGCGTTTGTTTCTGTTTTTCTAATATCTGCGAGCTGTCATCTTGATCATCAGTCGAAGAGACATACGAGCTGGCAGGCACGGTTGTCAAGCGCCTGTGATAGTGTAACGCGCTCTCTAACGAGCGCTCGACATGCGCTCCTGCCCACTCGGACGACGACTTTCTTCACAACTTCTCGCGTGTGAAAATGTGAAAGTTTCCAGCAGAAGAACCTTGCAAAAACTTGGTGGCGGTGCTAAAAATGTGGTTTTCTAGGCAACTCTGTCGAAGCAGAATTAGTGTCACAAAAACTAGGCGTTCAGAAGTCTGTTGAAAGTTCACGAAGAGTCGGAATGCTTGGCGAATGCGTAAAATCTTTCTTCTGTTGAAAAAGCTAGGGACGGCGACGAAAAAACAACTCCTGGTGGTTTTTGTTAAGGGAATAATTAGCTTCACACACACTTAGTATGAAGGGAAGGCACTGAGACAAAAGTGCCAAAAGATGCTCTAAATTGTAAGCTCATTCAAACGATATGCTAGGTAGAGCGTGCAGAAGATTTACCTAAGTGAAGAATAGAAGTGAGCAATTAAAACGAGGTGTAAAATTTAATCGTCCTGATTGTGCACCGCATTTTGCTGTATGAGCTTTTTCTTCCAGCAGTTCCTGTGTGTGCAGCGCTGGCATGCATTAGAAAAATACAGTAAATCTCCCTCAAAAAGACCTGCTTAGTTACACACGGCGCTCGCAGATGAATGTCAATTCTTCCTAACAGCGCGCTAAAACACGAGTTTACCTACGAGGCTGGCGCACGTGGAGGGAACGTGCGCTGGAAGTAGGCAATAACTGATGTTTGTTCGGCCGCTGCAACTGGCGCGCCAGACAGGGTTGTCCTGCCTACTTTGTTGCACTCGTGTACTTGTTTTTGTAATGTATAAATCAACGAAAACGTATTTCTATGGCGGGTAATAACCGAACAGGAAATAAATTCGGTGTAATTTCACTGCCATAATAAATACAAATAAACGTAAAATGTACGTTCGTTAGGAAATACAATGGAAGCGAGCTGCAGCTGGTTAGACCACGTAGTGGGAGACGATGACTCCCGTTCTGGAAGGACAGCCCAACCACACAAAGTAGGACAGCGTCGCAGCAGCCTTCGTCAACCCGACTTACGTTTTTGTTCAATGAAGAGCAAAGACCTGGAGATCGCAACAGGACCATCGGTCAAATTAAATGTTAAGTATGTTGTCACCAACTGGTGCAACTGAGAAATTTTACTTAAAGCCAATAACTGGAGATCATTAGAATGGACTAACTGTTAAGAGTTATGAATTATAGATCAGTAAGAAGATTATTATTCACTAAGTCAATCAATTACCATACCAATTATTAAGTCACTCAATTATTTTATCAATTAGAAAGTTGTGTAGCCGTGGTAAATTAATCAATTGATGCTCTTCATCTTCATTTTATTTGCGGGCTGTGAAGCTAGCTCAAATACCTCCTAATGACACCGTCACTGACATTCGCACGACAGACAAGTCTTGGGCACCGCGACAAGGTCCCACGATGTGGCCGCTCCCTCCGACAGGTGCCCTCGCAAAAATCTGCTCCAAGGTCGGGTTAACGCGATCATATTTCTCTAAGGTGCCGGGAACGAGGAAAAGACCATCGTAGCACTGGATGACCATCCAAAACCCAGTTCCAAAGGCTGCAGGTCTCCAAAAAACGTCGATGCTGCTCTCTCGAGTGCGAGCTGCGTGGTAACTTCGAAAGACGAGAGGCGTGGCTGCTGGAATTAATTAATGCACGAGGTGGGATGATAGCGTCACTCGAGCTGCTTTCTCGGCCTTCACCTCCCACAATAATATTCGGCAATCTGCTTCACGTCTTCTTCTGAGGGCCGTTCTTGACTCGTTGTGTTCTGTGGCTTAGGGTTTGTTTATGGCAACAATGCGGGAGAAGGTGGCCGTCACATTTTATGAGAATTGATTGAATGCTTAGTGAGAGTGTCATTATAATGAATAAAATTTGTAACTACCCTGTTTCTTTTGGTTTATTTTTCGTCGAAGTATCGTTCTATTGAATTTAATTTTCTGTTGAACTGAACACTTTCGAAATCTATTTTGCGCAGAAGAGATGCTATATCGGCAGGATTAATTTACGCAAATCGAAAACAACACACCATACATCTCGTAATTACATTCTTCATTGTGTGCATCGGCATAAATTTTGTTTTTAGAAAACTATTTGGCACTTTAGACATGTAAAAATTTAGCCTACAACTCACACATGCGCGCAGCAGTTTCAGGCCCTATATATATTAAATACAATACATAAACCGAGACTCGACCAGTGCTGTTTATGGCTCTGCCGACTCGTCAGGGGGAGAGTCACAAGATCAGCTTTGCTTCTTTCATGTTTAAACTAAAATTTCTGTTTACTGCGTTCTTGAAACTCTCTGCGCTCAAACATTCCGTTTTTAGATGTTATTTGAACGTGAGCGCAGTTTCCAGTCGTCGACATCCAAGTCCTGCCTGAGAGAGACGGAAGGGTGCAGCTGTGGAGTAAGCTTTGGTTACGCGCTTCCACTTCTCTTATTTCATTTGAGTTGTTTTTTTTTCGTGTTACGCTTCCTTAATGAAGCGACTCAAAGCGGAAACAATTATTGGCAGCAACAGCGTGTTAAAATTTCGTAAATCATCCGCTACTTCACTAAATATGTTGTATCACATTTGGCTTATGCCACACTCAAGTAGCATCACATGTCTGTCATGTTACATTCATCTAACTGTTCTAACACATTCTGGCACCACGTATAATATTAGACTCAGATGTCAACACGTAAAGTATAACGCTCAGGTGTCACCACATATATTACACTCGGATGGCACTGCATACAATGTAACATTACACTCAGATACAGTGCAACATACAGTGTAACATTACACTCAGCTGCACTGCAGTGACAACATGAGCCAAGACAGGTCAATTGGTCCATAAATGATGTAACAGGTACAATGTAACAGGGGTCATTACGTGCAGATGGGTAATATGTATTGTATGTAACACTCGGGTGACACTACATATAACACATATTTCCCTCAGGTGGCACCACACTCTGGAAACGACGTTGTGGCATCTCGTATGAGTCATCACCCATTCAGGGGGCATCATAGGGGAGTCATCACCCATTCAGGGGCATCATAGGTGAGTCATCACCCATTCCCGTTGCTATGATAAAACGCATGCAGATAGCGTTCAATTTTGATATGTGATTCTCGAGTTCATGTTTTACGTTCGAAAATCGTGTGATGGCTGAATCGAATCGACTTAAGAAGTATATTGGCAGATATTTGGCGGTCAAAAGTAAGCCCAAGGCGGCGATTTATCTTTGAAGATTTGGAGGTTTTGTCCAAAAATGACAATTGGGATTGTTGTCAAAAACAATCGTAAGTCATGATTGTTGTTCATGATAGTTGCAGGGGTTTTGGCCAGAGCGTAAGCTTACCTGGTACAAGATAATCAGCAAAAAATCATTGACTAATGAAACTAATGTACGAGTATTACAGTGTACATGTAAAAAAAAAATACCGTGGAGCTTCTTGTTGAATAAGAGCAAATTTGAAGTAAAACCAAGCAGCCAAGACAAATCCTTATTTTGTCGACAGGGTTGCGATTAATTTTGCACGAATAACAGAGTGCAGACGTACGAGCACGTGTGCCTGTACATGCAATAAGGCTACGTGCAGATCGTTACGGTAAACTAGCGGCATCCACATGATATCCAGACGGTGGAGGACTACATGATATTAAAGTAATAATTCTGAAGCACGTCTCGCCACGAGGCACAGCTCTTGCGTAACATTTGGAGTCTCGGCAGAGGTGAAATCCCCACAGGCGTATCCAACCAATGAGATGCACGTCAATATTTCGAAAACTCTGCACAATAGTCGGAATCGATTCTATTTCTTCCCCTCAGTAAAACTTGCGTTAAATTGAAGTGCTCTTTTAAGGTAAAACTCGAACGCTTTTTGGGACCTTTATCCGACTCCTTACATATATTGAAAACCAATTTCGTTGCAAGTTAGTTGGGGCGGCAGTCCCGGGCTCAGGTCTTCCAATAGCTCCATAAGACCAAAGTTGTCAGATAAAAAAGAAGGTATTATGCTCAACTTATTCGGGATAGCAGGAGTTTGGATGCAGCTCATTTTACGGCGTCTTTTTGTGCGTTTGAACTCGGTTTAATCCAGCACCGATTTACGTGAATAAAAAGACTGCTTTTCTCGATAGGCTCTACTCTCCGGGTGTGTACCAACTGCACTGACGGCTGTACTTTCTGGAACAGTACCGACTGCACAGAGGTGGTACTTTCTGGAAATGTACAGACTGAAGTGATAGCGGTATTTCTGCGTATGTACCGACTGTCTTGATGGTGGCACTTGTTGGAAATGTACCGACTGTCTTTGCGGCGGCACCGAAATGTACCAAATGTCCTGACGACGGTACTGAAATGTACCGAATGTCCTGATGACGATACTGAAATGTACCGAGTGTCCTTGATGACGGTACTAAAATGAACCGTGTGCCCTGCCGGCGGTACTCTCAAGAAATGCCGCGATCGCCCTTGCGCCGCACCAGCAGCCTGATATCCTGCGGCGCATGAATGTCTTTTAGGGCCCAAGTATCCTCCAGCGACAAAGTATCCTTCAGTGCCCGAGTTTCCCTCAGTTCCGAAGAATCCTTCAGCCCCTGAAGTCTCCTAACGCTCGAGAATCTCGCATGAAATAAAGCACATTCTCACAAACCCACTGAAAAATGTTCACACATTTACACCCTAAAGTAACACGAGGGAAATCTAAAGTTGCAATGTCATCTTCGCACCCCGGGAGAGGGGGTGAGTGAGGGAGGGGAGGGGCTGGCGTAAGAATGGTCTCGGCCTGCCCAGGTCGTACGAAGTGACACTCGTGAATGGCCGGGTGCGGAGTCGGGCTGGCACCTGCCAACGGCAACCTGGATTGCAATTGCTTTTCCCAAAGGTTACTTAGATTGCGATTTCCTTTCCCAAAGGTCTCTTAGATTGCGATTTTGCTTTCCCAAAGGTAACTTAGATTATGATTTCCTTTTTCCAAAGGTAACTTGGATTGCAATTTTGTTTTCCAAAGGTAACTTAGATTGCGATTTCCTTTCCCAAAGGTAACTTAGATTGCGATTTCCTTTTCCGAAGGCAACTTGGATTGCGATTTCTTTTCCCAAAGGTAACTTAGATTACGATTTCCTTTTCCAAAGGTAACTTAGATTGCGATTTCGTTTTCCAAAGGTTACTTGGATTACGATTTCCTCTTTTCAACGGCAATTTAGATTGGACCGTTTCCAAAGGCCACTTGGATTGTGATTTCCTTTTCCAACGGCAACTTGGATTGGGATTTCCTTTTCCAAAGGCCACTTGGATTGCGATTTCCTTTTCCAAGGTAACTTGAATTGCGATTTCCTTTTCCAAAGGCCACTTGGATTGCGATTTCCTTTTCTAAAGGCAACTTGGATTGCGATTTCCTTTTCCCAATTCCACTTGAATTCTGATTATTTACCTGCCCGACGCCGCTCTGCTCAGCACTGATGTTTCCTCTCACCTAAACTGTGCATGTCGGTCGTGATGGTGATGGATATAATGATGCATGGCGGTCGTGATGGTGATGGATATAATGATGTATGGCGGTCATGACGGTGATGGATATAATGTTGCATGGTGGTCATGATGGTGATGAACATAATGATGCATGGTGGTCATGATGGTGATGAATATAATGATGCATGTCGGTCGTGATAGAGATGGATATCATGATGCATGGCTCTTATGACGACTAAATGTGAGGTCTTGAGAGTTTTTTGGGTTACATAGTCTACCTTGTCAGTCATCCTATTTGCGCATTCATGTCTAGTTTCGTAGATCTACCTAATTGAATTTCATGTCTACTTTGAATGAACTATTTATTTCAATGTATCTTTTATAACTGATATCTCTACTCAGTAGGTAAAAATTCGATATCTGATTGAGCCGTAGATTTCGGTTCCTGTGTTCGAAGACAGACATAGGCTTAGAGCTCGACAACATTGACGGTTGCTCGGCAGCTAATTAAACAACTATTCAACAAAGACTTAACGCAAAATCAAAGAAACATGAATCAGTGAAATCTTGTTCATGCTAACGGTGAATAAACAGTGAATAGAACAGTTTGATCTGGTATAATACTAGTTAACGGGGAAGTCATCACAGACAAAAAACATAGTTTTATGTCGGAATTGAATGATAGTTTAGTAATGAAGGATTTTTATAAAATCAGGCTTTGTTCGTGTATTTCAATGATGAATTAGATGAACTAGGGTCCCGCACGGCTTGGTTGTGACGTCATAATCTAATTCTTGATATGCAAGGAAAACAACTCAATAACGTCAAGACTCCTTGTTCTGGGCCCTTCCCCATGTTCCCCCCGGTATCTCCCTTGTTTTCTTTCGTGCTCCTAAGCCCCAGTTTCCCGTGCCCCCTAATTTCCCAAGCTTTCTAATCCCCCATGCTCTTCAATTCTCCAATCCCTGAACCCTCAGTTCCCCCATGCCCCAATCATCCAATCCCCAAGCCCTGAAACCCACCATCCCTTCAAGCTCTCCAATCTCCCCAATCCCCTCATCCCCCAATCCCCGGTCGGGAATGTGGACACTTAAGTAATTTAACAAGTGTGTCATGGCACTAACGCGGCACTCTTTATGTCCACGCGTTAACGCGTCTACTAGCCAGCGGGACATGTTTACACGCGCGCTCTAAGGGCTGGGTGGGCTGGGTGTTCTCATTTTTTATTCATAATATGGCGATGCATTTTATTCCTTGCAGCCGCTGAAGAAAAGCTGATTGCTCCAGCGCTTGCATGATTACGTATTTTAAGTGAGAATTTTAATATTTTCGGTGCTAAGGAAATGTGTGTGTGGTGCACTTAGACGGTGTGTTTTTTTGAGCAAAAATTGTGCCGAGATTATTGACCAAAGCTCGGATGTTTAAATAAACTATGTAACCTCATAATAGTTTATGTCAAAAGTCTGTCACCATTTCTCTCAAATAAAAAAATGATTGAAAATGAGCTTGGAGGCAATTTCCATTGGTCTCTTTGGAGACAATTTCCATTGATATTTTCGGAAACAATTTCCATTCCCACCAAACCAACTTTACTGTCGTATCAATTTTTACTCATATTCAAACATAAAGGGAAATAATTTAGACATAATTGAATAGCAAATAGGTTTTGAAACGAAATGAATTTCTGGAGTCAAGGCACTAAACGCTTCGTAAGAGTGTTCAAGAGTTTTAACAGATGAAAAATCAAAAACATCTACGAGCTACAGCCAACAATTTCGTTTCAATTGCTCTCGTAGAAGCTCAAATTACCGACTCATTGTTTAATTTTTGACGTGAAAGAGATCGATAAAAACTGACGAATTAAATGATGAAAGTTAACTTAACTGAAACAAGCTTCGAGAACCTGTGCATTGGATTTTACTATGAGCTAAGCAGATCATACGAGTGGTGGTAAACTGCACGGCATAGTACGGGCATTTGTCCGATTCTAGAGTCGAGGCAAATCCTCATAGGTAAAAGGTGTCCATTCCAAAAACTCATGAAGTATGATCTCGACTTGAAAATTGAGACGATATTATGCATCAAGCACCTGATGTGCGTCATGTTATCCTATAAGACCAAACAACATTGCATTTATCAGTTCCCTTCATATATCAAGTAACTGAAACCAGTTGCTGGCTTCTTTAGCGAACAATTCAAAACAGATCAAATTTGCTCACCAATTTCATTCATTTGAAGTCGTCTAGGTTCCTTCACAGCGGCCTCGCTCACCTCCTGACATTCGTCCAAAGCGTCGCCTGCAACAAGATCCATGTCCCTTTTTTAGGAAGGAGGAGGTAGGATGGTTGGTGCTTGTATGTGTGTGTGTGTTCATATGTGCGGGGAGGGCGCGGGGCTATGGGGAAAGTGGGAAACATGCTACAGAGTTGCTCTTTGGTTCTATCCCTGCCTCTGCTTCAAAGGTTCTTTCTCTGCCTCTCCCCTCCAATCACGAGCCCCACAACGGATTTAGGAGACACAGACGACGGACAGAAAGAAGCAGGGAGGTTGGGCTGGACAGACACAGCAACGGCATAATTAGGAAAAAGACAAATTTACTTCGACCGGAGAGACATTGCAGAGGTTGGGCTGCCTTGGATGACACTGTGTTACGTTACCATAGAGTTGCGTCGAGTGATTGTCAAGTTACCTCTACATTTAACCTTAAAAAGACCACTCTCATAAATAATGGACATTAAAACATAATCTAGTTCAGTTTTGAGTTCGGATTGTTACATCCGATTGTTACTCGGGTGAATACACGCGCGAGTGCATAAAATGCGAACAACTGTTGCCGCAATAGTTTGATCATTTAAAAAATAAGTTAGCCCTAGCTGCGCTAGCTTCAAACTCGGCGCCTCTGGTAGCCTGAGAAGCGAGAAGTTCCTGGGAAGCTATCCTCGTTGTTCACTTCGAGGACTTTGAAATTAAATCTTTTCCGCACACAACGATGACGTCTTTGTGAGGCTGGTTCATTTAATGAAGCTAAGTTAGTTTTCTAAAGTATTTGCACAGTCTCATACACCTAGGTCGTCCAGGTTGTTAAATTATTATGGATAATGATCGAAACTGTAGTTGTTTTGCGCCGAGGTGATAATTCGTTAGATATTCGAAAAAACTTACTCATTCTAATTGGTGCAAAACATCGAAGCTTAGCAATATAGCCATTACACGTAATTACATCATCGATTACAGGGAATACGTTTAACTCAACATTAACGTATGCTAACGTATAGCATAGAGATGTTGAACTATACATCGACATTTCTAGGCCCATTATATCAAAGCCTTGAAAAAATATGAAATCAATTTTATCCATTATAAAAAGACAATAAACCAAATGTTGACTCAAGCCATAGCACAACTAACGAACGCAAAATTGAAGTATCCTAACTCATTTCACAAAAAAGCACGGAACTAAATTCTGACATATCCTAACTCCATCTGTTGCTCTTACGGTTTCCATTCGGATATTAGGTTTGTGGATGATGCGATGGCGAACGGACTTACATATTAGTACGTTTCTATTCAGTCTAGGTGAGTTTTTCTCAGACAAATCTATATTTTTTCCGCTAACAAAGCGTACATGTGTGTGTAGTCATTTTGAATGAGAGTCAACGCAAGACCATGAAGATATTTTACATAAGCGTTCATTGCAGGGTCCAATTTTATTGAGACTCTGCAGCAACAACTTACACAAGAGACGCAATTACAATTCTTTGTTTTCGTCATTATTCAATAAATTGTTTTCTCAGTCGGCAAGAAGTTTTCTTCAATTTTTGTGGAAACGCCGCCAGCCTAATGAGGGATCGCTTGGGTGGCCTACGCGAGGACAGCCTTAATTGCGCGTGAAATTTTTTTTCTTACTGAAAACGCATGAAAAACTGACGGTCTCATGTTAGGCCATCACGACCCCTCCCCCCCAATGTCCCCTCTCTATGAGGAACGTTCTTCCCTGTTTACCTTCTCTTAAGAGCATTTGTATAAGCCTGAACTTAACTGCTATGAGGAACATTCCACTATTTTATCCTTCAATGAGGAACGTTCTTCCATGTTTGCTTTGTTGTGCTGCCCATTCACTGCCAGTGCGTATGACAATCGTCGCCCTAGGTTCGTTCAAGCACTATATGTGGAAGAGGAGGTGGTGCGGATGTTAAAAATTATTTTAATTTGTAATCATTATCCCTTGTTTAGCAAACGATGCTGCTTCATTTGGGCACCAAAAAGTGGTTATTTCGTGGCCTCCCACGCCATGCGCGTGGTTTCACCTCTGAGCCTAATGGGTAACTCCATAAGTGTAACATCCAGGGCCTAGTGGACTCCATGGTGTAATGGTTAGCGTGATGGCCTCGCAGCCGGGTCGTTCAAGGTTCGATCCCGGTTCAGGCAAGGTATTTCACGTAACTAGGGAGTACTTCCCTTGGGAAAGGAAGCTTAAACAACACATTCCTCACATCCCTCACCACGCCAGTAGCTGTAAGACATTGAAAATTCAACGGTAAAACGTGTTAGAATTAATGAAGGTTCTTTTTTAAAGGTTCTTCTCCTCAGCTGAACCAACCGACATACACCTCGTTTGTTGTGACGCAGGAGGAAGTGCCAGAAATACGGGGATTGTGTACCAGACACCTACCAACCATTAGACATTTTCCTCGATTTACAGACGACAGAGCGAAGGAGAAACATTCACTGCGTTTCTTATCAGACACTAGTTGATTTAGAATATGACATCACTTCAAGACTTGTAAAGGGTGGTTTAATTGTAAGGGCCGATTTTGAATGTGAACCACACCTAAACGTCAAGTTTTTTCTGCATTTAATTTGACATTTCTCTATTTCACACTAACTCAATTTGAACCATGGTAAGATACACAATCGAGCAACGCGTTAAAGTTATTCAGGGTTATTATGAACCTAATTTGTGTTTTATTCAAAATCATCATCGGCCCTTCAAATTTAACCACCCTATTTATCTCACTGGAAGATTTGCGTAATTACTGCAAAATTTGGACTCGTACGTGAAGCAAAGCTAAGGCGCTTCTGAGCTGGCAGTCACGGGGGCTGATTGTGCCCCTCAGTAGTTCAATGTTCGATGCGGCATTGCGCTGCAGCGTGTAAGCACTTTAGTGTATTATGGGCTTGTTTTCATCAACTTCATGTTGTGTTACCGTTGCTGTGCGCTAACAATAATGATGCACACTGTATTGTAAATAAAAATACTATGTGTGCATGTGAACTCATTTCCAAAGAAAAGCTCAGGAATTTTTCTTTTAGATCTATGCATTGAGACTGGCTATCTTGAGTATCGTAACGAAGCATTTATGGACATATGGACCTCTATGGAGTATAAGATGTTAGTTTAGGTATTTCGAATTATCTATTTCATTTTGTTCTGAAGTTTTCTGAACTTTCGGTTTGGTTTGGTTCGTGACGTGATGTATTCAGTATTTCATTTAATATTTTACACTAGAACTTATCCTATTATACATACGCCGAATGCGACATGTGATAGGTTCAATATAATGTCCAAAATGATCTATGTTATTACATTCGCTATCGTACAGAATTTCACATCAAATACCACACCTAATATTGCATGGGACAGTCAAGCCAATTTAGAGTCCATTGTTATACACATTATTCGCAGGCAATGCTGCCTTTGATATTGCACATGACGCCCAATCAAACACTATCAAACTCTCCATATTGGGCCATGCGCCTAGAGCGCACATCACATATTTACGTTACATTGGGTCAGGTGAGATGGGGAGAGGAGAGGAGGCGAGGCTTAGGTTAGGTTAGGTTAGGTTAGGTTAGGTAAGGTTAGGTAAGGTTAGGTTAGGTAAGGTTAGGTTAGGTAAGGTTAGGTAAGATTAGGTTTGGTAAGGTTAGGTAAGGTTAGGTTAGGTAAGGTTAGGTTAGGTTAGGTAAGGTTAGGTTAGGTAAGGTTAGGTTAGGTAAGGTTAGGTTAGGTTAGGTTAGGTTAGGTAAGGTTAGGTTAGGTTTGGTTAGGTTAGGTTAGGTTAGGTTAGTTTAGGCTAGGTTAGGTTAGGTTGGGTTCCTTCCCTTGGAAAAGGAAGTTTATACCACACGAATGTCTCATCCCCCACCACACTAGTAGTTGAAAGGCATTGTATACTCAACGGTAAAACTTGTTGGAATCAATATAGGTTATACTTACTGTTTGACGCACACTGGAACCCTAAAGCATGCCACTACACTCAAGGCCGATGCTATCCCGAAGTTTCATCACTTTAGCTTCTCTTGGTGCCCAAAATATTACATTATCAGGCATGGTCATAAGACTTTTCGATCTGCCCTCGCTTATATTCTGCTATTTTGAAAAATATTTTGTCTAAATGTTGGCATAAATAGAGTGACCTGTACATTTTTTCTAAAAATGCTTAGCAATGAATATAATAATAAATATACTGCTTGTAGTGAATTCACAAAGGTAATATTGTGTTTTCACTATTCCATCAACAGATGCTTAATAATACTGAAATAACCATAAATTAAAACGGAAGAAAAATCCTTTTATGGATGAAATATTTATTCATTTACAGTTACAGTATCTCAATGTTCACTTACGATACCTAGCTTTATAAGTGAAAATCGTTTGATTTTAAATAAGTTTAATTGTTTAAATTATGTTGTGTTTATGTTGTGTTGTGTGTTGTGAGAAATGAATATGACACAAAGTTGAAAGAAATTATTCTTCAAGAACATCCATTCGTTCTAGTACTGACACTAGTATATACGTATTTACTACCCCCAAGTGGATCGATCTTGAGCGTTTTCGAATGCCAAAGTCATATCAAAGATAGGCCTAGAGGAGACGTAGAAAAACATGTACAGAAAATAGGATGGGAGCTTACAGACTTTACAACTGCGCACCGGCTGGCAGCTTGGAATTATTTGCGCAAGACGCTAACTGTAAAATTGCTTCATCTTTGCTCACAAGTTTTACAAGCAGAGTAGAGCAAGATTGTTCCGACTTTTCTTACAACTTTTATAAAGAGAGTAGAACAAAAATATAATGCTGCAGCTGGGAAGGGTGACATAAAGAAAATACGTCAGAAGCGTCCATCATATCGCAGAATAATAAATATAAGGTGTATTCCATTCATCATTAATGATTTAGACTTCTGTTCTTTTTTGCAACTCGAGCCAAAATAAAGGCAACGCGGTGTTGCTTTGATGTATTGATCATGAGTGGTTCATATGTTACCATTGTATTTCATGTTAATTAAACATGTCCGAGAAGAGTAAAATATTTTGATGTTGGACAGTGCTGCTCGATTAAAGGCAATATTTAGCTAGTCATACACATGTACTAGGGAAATTTTTTGTACTACTATATATATATATTTGCAGTAAAATTGTTGCATGTTGATTAAATGCTATTTTCATTACCGACTTACGCATAAATTCACAAAGATATTTAGTTTGAGTTAATGACAGCATAGTGCAGTATATGTACTTCAGCTTTGACGAACTTGATTTTCATTTTGATGAACTAAATTTTCCCTGTGAGGTTCCTGTGATGTATTTGCAGGAACTTGATTCGCATTTACAGAAAACTAATTTCCATTTTGAAAACTCGACTTTAAATTGGGATACAATTCCTCTCAAAGAAATTCAATTTCTCGTCGAAGAAATTGACGTACTTCAAAAAAAAATCAATGTCCTTCGAGTGGAATTCAGGTTCCTCAAAATGAAAACCGATTTCTTTTGCATAAATTCATATCAAGTCACTCCAAATGTATCTTCAGTTCCTCAAAGTGGAGTACCTTTTTTTAGACGCATGTCAAGTTTCCTTTAAGTGAAAACAACAGGCAACAAGAATTTCATTGTGAGGAAATAGACGAAGAAATGGTGCAGCAAGTGACGTCACGACAACGATGGTTGGCAACCACGCCGCCATCGAGGGATGTCCTGCGTCCGCGTCGGGTTTGAAAACTTTAATGACGTAGCACAGGTGAAAACCTCATAATCACCTTTTTACAAGTTTTAACAAGATTTTTCCCTTCGTTTTGAACTGCAACATCAAATCCTAAATCGATAACCAACAAAGAAGCGCTTGTGTAACACCTCTAAGCAGTGACGATGCTGCAACTTTTGCGTCGCGGTTGTTTACCTCAACTGACGTATTTTTATAATCTTCCTGCCAGAATTTTAGCAGCTCACGACGAGAAGGGGACGAGTCTCCCTCAGTGATATACTGCTAATGGCTAATCCCCTCGAGGAGGCTCCCCTCATCAGTGGGATGACGTTAGCTCCCCTTGCACTGCTTAATATATCGCGCTTTCTTTATAAGTTCCTTGAAATATGTGATCGTACGCATGATAAAGTACTTAGCAGGGGTGAGATCCCCCTCACAGGGCCCCTGCCCCCTCACCCCCCAATGTTGGGGTTTTGCGGTCGTTTCCCCACGGGGACCCAAAACTTTATTTCACGACTTCAATGGACTAATGGTGGGCAAAAGTGGAACAAATACTGGACAAATATTGAAAAATATTGGTACACGTTGAACATATGTTGAAAAATGTGGGGAAAATCTTGGGTGGATATTACAAAGATATTAAAAAGCCTTTTTAAAATTTATTGAAAAGACTTTTGTTCGAAAAGGGATAGAAAAATGTTGGGAAGATATCGAACAAATGTTGAACCAACCCTGTCACCAACCAACCAACTCCTACCCTGTCTAACGTTTTTATCTGAGTATCTGTAATTATCCATAATTGTTTATAATCTTGGCTGCCCGAGGATAGATGTCGCCGCAGGCAGTTGATTTTCGGCATGGAGGCGAAAAAGTCAGACTGAGTTACACAAACTCAAATTACACTTGTATACATGTGGATGAAAACTTGAAAAACGTTTAACAAATGCAATGAATCGATAACTTCTCTGGAGATAAACATGTAATTCATATTTCATAAAATATTTTAATGCGAACTCAAATCTTTCTGGGGAACATGAAATAAGCACATCAAAAATTTTCAACAAGCGCTGTTTTAAAGCCAAGAAATTTCTTCGAGTACTTTCCTGTACCGCACAGCATAGCTCCTCGTAAGTTACGTATTCCTTAGCGCGTGAATAGTTTTGTACAGAGCTGAAGCATCTGTGCCAGTGGCACAGTGAACAGTTCGCAGGCCATAGGGCAGTGGCGACACTTGCGCAGTCAGAGAGTACGCAGAGCGCGCGGGGCGGCCTCAGAGTACCGCAAGAGTCGCCCGTTTGTGTAGAGGATGCAGTCATTTGGAAGCCCTAGAGCACCAAGAGATAGATTGACTGCGCACACAGAGTGTGTGAGATAAAAGACTGATTGAATTAAGTTCACACTAAACGAATGTAAAATATTGTTTATTTGCAAAGAGGGGAAGCAAATCACGGTATATGGTACAACCAGCAGATGTTAATAACGCATATTCAAAAAGAGGGGATGAAAATGAAGTAAAGTACAGAGAATTAATGAAGGCTACGCATGTAACTGCAGGGCTGTAAAATCATACACTTCAGAATCGTTTGAACAGTGTTCAACACCTTTATTTCGAACTGCTTCGCGTATGTCTTTGAACTTCGGCATAGCATTCATTGAGCATCCATCTTCAACAAAATCTGAAGAGATAATGCTTGTGCCTATCGTAGTTTGGCATACATTACATGTGCTTCTAAAAGTTTATGGAAGATTTTTAAAAAGTTTTCGATTAGGATATTGTGCAATCAAGTAACAATGAGTCAACAAGATATCAATTTCGGCTATATACTTTTGTCCAATACATGTTTTTTGATTGCTTATTTTTTTCGTTATCAATGAAGTTTCTTCTGTTCTGTTTCATTATTCTGGTAACACAAATATACTGCCTATACTCTTTGCCCCAAACCATACCCCAAAATTTCCAAAATATATAAAAAATAAGGTTACGCAATAACTTACATTCAGACCCTGCATTTATTTCTCAAGTTTCAATGCATTCATTTCAGGATTTTGTATTAAAAAGTTTCACTTATTTTAGGTCATGGATTTACATATCACTCTTTCTTAACTTTTCAAATAAAATTATCATTAAACATTAACGCCCGCTAGGACAAGGGGCTGTACACACTTTCATTCATTTCATGGTTGACGGCGTGCTGTAAAAATAGCGTTGCTGAGTTTTCCATTTGACACGTCATCGCTGTTGCGTTTAAGCCTTCGTGGAAAAACTTGGGAAGAAATATCAATTGGAAATATTTTGTTAATTGTTATCTTCGATCTATGACCGAGTTTTATTTCCACTCGCAGTAACGGGTGATAATCCTGGGTGATTGAGCGGAAAATTTTGAATTCCATGCTAAAAAACTTAAATAAATTTATTGTAAATTTGCCTCACTCGTACCGTGCCGTACTCTGTCAATACTAGGGACTGTTCGAGCGGAGTTTCATAATGCTTTGCTTGATGATAAATCCTGAGAGGTACAGTAAAAGCCACGAAAAATTATAATTATAAATATCCGTTTAAAAACAGAGTGTCAAAAAAGCCAAAGTGGACTGCAAAGAATGAAGTCAAAGGCAGATTTCTCTCACAACCAATAGCATGTTCATTACTCCTTCGCGACGTGACAGTTCCTCCATTCATCAGTCATACTGCGTTAAACGAGTGGTGAAGCGTCATCGGAAGCGATTTTTTTCGTTTTCTTCTCTTATTCAGAGACATAGTCACTTCATGCTGCATCGATACAGCACGTGACAACATGTATCAGGATAATTCCTACTACTTTCAACAAGAAGATAACAATTCATAACCGTGAATTTTCGCTGCAGTCGACGCTGCGTAGCTCATGCGGCACAGCTCGTGGTCGCCGCATGAGGGTCCGCACTGAAGAATTTCGCATGACTTCGTTCACCTGGAATGGCCGCTGCACACAACGCGGCCTGCACATTTGCCTGAGCTATAGAGAACATCGTAGTGGCTTATACGGAATAATTACAAGGTTCTTTGTGGTGAATGAGGTTTGAACCTCGGCGTAGCTGCTGCTCATCTTGCCGCACTAGTTAAAAGCGCACTAGCAATGAGGAACTAGGGCTACGTACAATGTTTTGTACACTCGCCGTGTTTAGCGCGCTAGGGTCACGTACACTTGTGCTAAACACAACACGGTTATGCACATTAGGTACTAAGTACACTGGTAGTTTAGTTTAGTACTCTAGTATTAAGAGATCTAGTGCCTAGTACGGTAGAGCTGATCGCGCCAGCTTCTACTGCCAGGACTGCCCCGCTGCGCCCACGCCGACCACACTTTGGCCAAAGTGATGTGCCTTAAACTGCACAATGAGGCCAATTTGAGGAGCTCAGTGTCTCACCTGGAGTGGGGTCGAAACGTCTAATTCGTCTCATTATTTTCGTGTGCTTTGAGCCTTGATATTTCCTTGGAGGATTGCATGTCCAATAAAAATTTACGGACCAGACACGTAACGTTTCTCTAACAAATAAAAGGTATGTTCTCGTGCATTCTTGCCGTCCCACTGGATCTTGGTATTATGACTTATTTTTCATGGAAGAGTTTACGCTTAATGGATAAGTTAAAGTTTTCAGAGGCGTTGAAATTTTTCCTCAAAACTCAGTGCAGAGATAAAACTCAAAAAGTATTGGTGCACATAAGCAGTATGCTATCAGTAGAGTAATTACAGATTAATATTTGTGAAAATATTTTATCAAAGCGTATGCCATTTATTGAAAAGCGTTCCACGAAGGATATGGTCGAAACACAGTAAAAATACAGCGAATAGTTTATGAATTATATTATTTTCATTTTGGGTTCCCTATCTCATGGGACGCTCTGTATAAAACTTTCTGCTTGGAGTGCTCGTAGGGATGCAATTATTGAGCCGTACAATTAATTCGCAACTGGAGTCCTCGAAAGAGCAAATTAATTATTGCACACCGAATGATCAGAAAATTCAACCAATATCGCGTTACAGCTGCCCAAATTCTGTCGATATCAGCCACGTTCCCGATCAACTGCCTCCCACAGGGGAGCTTGGAGAGAGAGAAATATTGATCGATAATATTTCAACGACTTTGAGAGTCTAGAAATATTTACATGAGTCCTAGGGAAACTTTGAGTTGCATAATTACGGTCATTGAACGCTCGTTTTTTTTGTAATTTGTGATTAAATTGCTACTTGCATTGCAGCTCGAAATGGCGGCAGGATTGTGTCGAATTTTTCGTTTGGAGCCTCGGGTCGAGCAGCGTCCACTGCTCTCTTTATCCCTCAATAGGCTTGTAAATATGTCCTTAAAATACTCCTCCATTATGGGCAATACGATACCCTGATGATACAGGGGGCCCCAGAAGTAACTGACCCATGCGTTGATGAGTAAATAGGATACAAAAACGTAAGGTGCAGAAGCAACTGACCTTTTTAATTTGGATACCACACTTCAGTAGGACGCCTTACAATTTGGCATCCTATTTACTCATCAACGCAAGGGTCAGTTACTTCTGGGACACCCTGCATAACCATACACCCTTAGTACTGTCAGTTATGCTCAATCCGACACAGTGATGATGTAACGATACACCCTTAATACTATCCTCCGTTATGGTCAATATGACACTCTGATGGTATAACGATGTACCCTTAATACTGTCCTCCCTTCTACTTTATAAGTCAGGTGATGATATGACAGTGTACTCTCAATGCAGTCCCCGTTCCATAACAGACGAAACCAGTTCTGTTCTATCACAGCGACCATTTGAAGGAAATAAATATAATATCCCTCGAACAGGAACTCGTAGTACAAACAGGAGAGAACATTGCCTCAGGAAGAGGAGTCTTTCCAGCTCCTCCGTTCCTCGAGTCGTGATGGTGATAACGTGCAAGCGGTGGTGCCCTGCGCGTCTTACGCAGTGGCTTGAGTTAAGGCTGGGACCTTCTTAGACTTGAACCCCAGCATCAGCGTTGCCTGTGTGGGCTACCACTGGACCACTGGGAGCTGTGCACAGCACGTGTGTTGTGCTGCCACACGTGTGTTGTGTTGCCACACGTGTGTTGTGCTGCCACACGTGTGTTGTG
>VOMN01079134.1:0-10831 GCA_014899125.1 Orchestia grillus
TGTGAGTGCCATGTCGTACATGTGAGCGATATGTCGTACATGTGAGGGCCATGTCGTACATGTGAGTGCCATGTTGTGCATGTGAGCGCCATGTCGTACATGTGAGCGCCATGTCGTACATGTGAGTGTCATGTCGTACACGTAAATGCCATGTCGTACATGTGAGCGCCATGTCGTACATGTGAGCGCCATGTCGTACATGGAAGCTACAAGAATTCACGATGTTCACCTCAACAAGAACTCCTTACAATGACCTCACCCCACCCTCTAGAGTGAATGCAGTGACCTCTCTTTACCCTCTAGGGTAAATAATTCAGTGACAGTACCTCACCTTCTTGGGTAAAATTATCGTGCAAGTTGAGGCCACACCGCCAGTGGCACACGACTGGAAGGGACAACAGAGGGATGAAAGATAATACCCATGATTCGGTTCCAAATGAGCGATTCTATTAGATTGCAACAATTTATTTTGTCATAGCCTGAGAAATTCTACTTTTGTTTAAAAGGTCAATAAGGAAACAGCATAAAAAGGCGTTTTAATCTAACCTTCCAATAGTCGAATTATTTTGATATTAAGTATCTGAGTATTTGCTCAGTATTTGCTGTCTGTTGTAACTGAAAAATTCTTCATCCACGAGGACTAGTAGATGAAAAGATAAGATGACCGTCTGCTTGTTTTGTACCCCACTGCTCCCCCAACCCTCACATTACAAGTCGTGCACCTCTCGATGTGTTTCACTTCCCATCATCCGTCCTGGAAATCTCCACCCCATCCGAGTTGGAAGCACGCTCTGCCCTGACCATGGCCTGCCTCTCCCAGATGAAGATCAGCCCTAATGGCCCGATCTCGGGCCGTCGGGACGCGGGCCGGCCTGGGCGCAGCGGGGGGCCTCCTCGGTAATAGAATATGAGAGCCTCTAATAGAAAACAGAGAACGCCTCATGCTGCTTTTGACACGACGATTAGGTACTGGTGGTTAAGGTTGACTCAAATGGAGGTACTTCACAAAGATTTTCCGCTCTTTAGAGATTGCCAGAATTGTTCAGAAAACCACGATCCTTGTCACAGTCGCCGACTGTGGTGGTGAGACTCATGCTCTTAGCACTAACGAGCTGCACATTCTTCTCACGACTCGGGCGTCTGGGAACGCCGTTCAAGAGGGAATTGGACCCTTGAACCCTTTGCTTTGGCTACGTCCATTCTGATTAGAGTTTGTACTTTTGAGTTAGTACACAAAATCGAAATGTGTTTAGCACTACATCGAGGGTGATGTAGATGCCCGTGATGGTGCAGTACATGCGGTCAGGATGGAACGACAAATGCGAATGCTTGCCTTTATGCATCTGGAGATTCACGTAGTTGAAAGGAATATTAGCAGTCGCATAACTAGAGTGTTTGAGAATTTATCCGTATTGACCTTAACAATTGAGAATTAAGTATGACAGCTCCGAGGAATGAACATAATATTCTGGCCAAGGAATGCTGTGTGGTGCTCAGCCAACATTGCAAAACTTTTTTGCTTGTTTGCTCGGTATTGCATCGGCATTTTTAAGGTGATTTTTAAGGAATCTCGAGGGACCAAAGTGCTGTAAAATTTAACAGGGATCTACAGATGCAGACGATACAGCAGCACGAACTCTATTAGTTGCGATCTCAACATCTCTATTTTCTTCGACATCGATCTCACACTAGCAGGGTTCGCTTAATTATAGGAGGCCCCGGTCGCAAGATGGATATGAAAGCAAAAAAAACATATCCCGCTCATATTTCTTTTAGGACAAATTAAATCCGCGTAATTTTGCCGTGAAAGTCTACTTAGCAAGTATCATTCATCTATGTACTTTCTAGGTATCATTCATTTACTTAGTAGTTATTATTCATTTACTTCCTTGGTGTCGTTCATCCTTTTCTATGAGTAATTCTTTGAGCAGGGTATTAAATTAAAAAATGTCAGTAAAACTTTTATGCATCATCTTATCTACCAGAATTAAACAAAAGATATTTTCTCTGTTTTGTACATGATTTGTTTCATATTCCATTTATTAAAGAAGTACCACTCGCTATCGCCAATATAGGGATGCTGCAATCTACAATCGTGAGTTTCTTTTAGGATAAATGAGAAATTGAAATGATCACAACGTTTAACGGTGTTTCGCTGTACGTTCATCCTACCTAAAGATTGCGTCAGATACAGGCTACTCTACGAGCCTCTATGGAGTCTTCGTTGATACTTCGACTCTGGTATTTTAGGTTCGATTTTTTCTGGTGATAGGAAGTGAATCTTATCACTTAAAGTCTCAGGACATGAGCAGGGGATCCCTTAAAGTCACTGGATATGAGCAGGGGATCCATTAAAGTCACTGGATATGAGCAGGGGATCCCTTAAAGTCACTGGATTTTAGCAGGGGATCCCTTAAAGTCACTGGACATGAGCAGGGGATCCCTTAAAGTCACTGGACATGAGCAGGGGATCCCTTAAAGTCACTGGACATGAGCANAGATGTTATACTTCACCCGAGCGTCATCTAGACTGTATAATGAGATCTAAATGGAATTTCAATTCGATGTTTTTAGGAGAAGCATTAAGTGCACAATTAGCGATTATCATTTATCATATAATTTATGATAATCCCTGTTGCAATTAACTTTGCTATTTGAAAACTGCATCAGCCTGAAAGCTGCCATTCTCCTCAGCAGAAATAGCGTCGCTTCAGCACGAGAATGTCTGGACACGGGCAACATGATTAGTGTGAGGTATTTCAGGGATAGTTCGGTTGGGAGACATCCTTTTATCATCATATCCACCTGACTCTTCCCCTTCCTATCATCATATTCACCTGACTCTGCACCTTCTTATCATCATATTCACCTGACTCTGCACCTTCCTATCATCATATCTACCTGACTTTCCCTTCCTATCATCATATCCACCTGACTCTGCACCTTCTTATCATCATATTCACCTGACTCTGCACCTTCTTATCATCATATCTACCTGACTCTGCAACTTCCTATCATCACCACGTATTTTATCATCACATCATTCATCACAAGACTACAAAACTACCTCAATACTCATCAAAGCGGACAGTTGTGCATAGATACGATTCAATTAACGAAATCTAGTGAATCTTACTGTTGCAACGTTTGTGAGCCTGCTGAGGCTCTAGAAAGCAGTGGGAATTATCTAAGAACATAAATCATTCAATAGGAATACTTTTTTAGCTGCCTAGAATATCAACTTTCAAATATAACTCTATTTTTGTTCCAACACGCTACGCATGCATACAACGCCTCTCCAATATTAGGTGAGTAATTATTCTACATCTAAGTTTTCCAAACAGGAAGTAGGTGAGTAATATTAGGTGAGTAATCGTTCCACATCTAGGTTTTCCAAACAGGAAGTAGCATAATGGACATAATCCTATTCAAATAACAAACGGCTTTCCAGTGAGAGATTTTACTTTTGAATCTCTCGAGCAAAATTTTCTGGACACTAAATTGAAGGTGATGGTCTCACATTGTGTCTCCGCGGCGCCTCTCATTCTTACCAAAACAGGGAAATCCTTTGAAACGCACCGCCTCACAATGGCGCAGGCCATTTCTTCCAATAGCTTTCGGCAAATCTGAAGCAGATAACACAGCTTCTTAATGTCTCGTCTCTAAGTTGCGAAAGATTCGATTCCGGCGACGACTATAAAACTATTGACTGCACGTTCCTGAGCTGTTCCGTCTCTTAGACCCGCGGTAGTACAAATCTCACCAAAATCGTCTTGTGTATTGTTGCTTTTGACACCGGTGCAATGGTGCCGTACGGTGCACACCAGCTATTGAATCGTCCAAGAGAGATAAAGCCTTGAATTACCGGCGTGGATTCGGCGTTTTTATGAATTCTGGCGCCTCAATTTTAATAAACAACCGTAAAAATCCCTGACTGTCCGTGTAATGCAAAAAGAAATGTGTGGTATTGATTTAATCAGATTCATCGCCACTTCATGTGGTACAAGATTCTGTAACGTGGTTTCCTTCAATAGATTCTCTAGAAGATTTTTGGTGCAGCAAGTTTATCGTCGAGCCAAGATTTCGATTAATTTCTTTTCGTTTCAGTGAGAATTAAGGGTTAATCGGCAGCCATTTACATCGGCCCTGTTCTTGCACCACAAACATCCTTTACAAATGAGAAGGGAAAGAAAATCTCTTATACATTTTCAACTGAAAATTAATGTGCGTTGAAGTTTGGCAATGAGAAAATGACATATTCTAAACTTTGTTCGAAGCAGAATATTTAATTTAACTACTTTGCTCTGTCCTACTTTCAAATTGAATAATTTAATACATACCAACTATAGAGTACTGTATGAAACACTCAGCAGCTAAAATTAAGAACTGTGTTTCTGAAATGCGTAACTGCAAATTGTTGAATAAGATTGAAATGAAGTTGAAACTTGATCAATCATGATTACCACCGGCTCATTTCCATGAAAACTTGGGAAATGACCGCTGAAATTTGCATTACAATGACACAATACGTGAATACAAAGGAATGGATACACATTAGAACTTTTTTCCTCAATCGCGTGAAGGTTTAATAAACAATAATTGAAAAATAACAACTGATTCACGCTTCATAGTTCATCATTAAGACCAGCTTTTTACTGAATCCATCGTGAGAAGAGCAGCTGCTTTGTTCGTCGTGGGGCCCTTTGGAGCTCGAAATCACGGCACTGCAGCAGCGCACGGTTACTGTACACCCGACAGTGCACGGCACCGCGGCAGCGCAGGCTTACTGTACACCCGACAGTACACGGCACTGCGGCAGCGCAGGCTTACTGTACACCCGACAGTGCACGGCACTGCGGCAGCGCAGGCGTACTGTACACCCGACAGTGCACGGCACTGCAGCAGCGCAGGCGTACTGTACACCCGACAGTACATGGCAGGTACTCACGGGGTCACAGGATGGAACTCGGCATGTGCGTTAGCGGAAGGCAGCGCACATTTCGTTGGAAATTCTTGCGGAAATACGTCGGCGTCTCTCAGGTTGAGTCAGTTGAGAGCTAGCGTTTACCAAGCGCCGTGTTTCTAATCCTGCTCGTAAAATGTCACAGCATGGAACAAAGTCAGCTGTCGTTAAATTTCTTCTTACAGATGAGAGATACACGAAAACTTTTTCGATTGCGACACCGTGAAACTGATCATCTATATTCAGACGATGAACGATTGCCTTGTTCTGCATATTGGAGAAGCCAGTATCGCCTTCCGCTCCAAAAGAAAAGATGTTTATGCAATGTCCCCCATTAACCGGTCACTATAGCGCTGGCTGCTGGGTCCCCTGCGCAAGATTTTGAGATAAGCTTGAAAGGTACAACATGTGGATAGAGAGTTTTAAACCATGGCTATAATAATGATAATAATAATTTGCATTTACTGGTCAGCAGTGCTGGCTGCTTGGTCCCCTGCGTGAGACTTCAAGATAATTTATCTGGAGTCATTCTACATCACGTCCCTTATATGGGCCGGACAGGCCGGCCAGCACGCTCCTGGAGTCTCCACAAGTACTCATATGTTATAAGAAGCTTTCGCAATCCGATATGGATTGAGAGAATCTATTGCAAAACCCAACTCATAAGAGATACCCTCGTTATCAATTGATGAAAATACTGTCTCACTAATCTATATTGCCGTACATCCAGGCAAACATAAGTCATGACTTTGCCATCATCTGCAGTACATCAATAATATTTTAGATATTCTGAAGCTTAAATTAATGTTGAAGTACTGAATTCTATTTTGAATTTTGAAAAATTGTCGATCGTGATTGGCAAGGCCGCATTTTGTCTTCGGTCTCACGCATACAAAAATGATGAACGCAAAAAATATTTTCTCGGCACAGCGTTTGCTGACAGCCTACTCCCGACCTGCACTATATCTATATATATATATATCGATTACAACACTTAAGGCATGCCGAAGCAGAAGTGACAAGAGGTAAGAAGCGACAGGCGCTGTTTCGTCGCCCGTCTGTGATTTGATCCTACTTTTTACACCTCTGCGCACACAACGAACTACTTTCGCACTCAAAGGTGTAAAAAGAACGACCGAAATCATTAACGCCAAACAAAACGGTGTACTTTCACAATGTGCCCCATGTGATTTCATGCCCAGGCTTGCCCTGTAGATACATAAAATTATGATAATTTAGGATGTTCATGTTTCATTATCAAGTTGTTTTTTAAATTTACTGACATTTTATTCCATACTGCACAAACTCTTGGGCGCTTAAATGAACATTTCACTACATAACTTTGGTTTTAATATTGACTGTAGGGCGGAGCCGTCAGCGGCAGCGGTACGTCGGTCTGACAGCAAGCTTTCTGTAAAATAACTCATGTTTTCCCATCCCCTCCCGCACACATTTTTTTAGTATTATTGCAGCCTGTACGTAAACTATCTCATTGTGCTCACTTCCCCAATGTTTATAATATCTCCTTGCACCTACGTGCCCAATTTCTACAATACCGTAGATAATGTAGAAATTGGTTTATTAGTAGGGAATCTAGCCCTGAGTATAAAAAGAAACATACGAAACCAGACTGGTATGAGTGTCAATATATGATTTTTATAGCAACGATCGTGTTTCTTTTTACTGACGATGTTGGGCAAGACCTTACATCCATCTGTTCAATATTTACATTTTTACGTTTTCTCCGTCTTTAAATTTCTGCATGTCTTTCTCCCTTCGCCTCCCTTCTTGCCTATGAGGAATTAGACGCAAATTGGAAATACTCCTCACAACTGGAATTTAATTTACCATAATAAATAGTCTACTCAACACGATTCGCTCTGCATGCGTTTCAAAAAGTAATATTTTTAATAATTTTTAGATACTATAAAATCTGGGTAAATCTTTCATCTCAATGCCAACTGAAAAAACATGGCAATTTTTTTTTGCTGCTTTGACTGAAAATTTTATCAGCGTACGGTCTTTCCGCAGAAGCCAATTTATGGAAGTGAAACTTCTCGTAGAACTTGTTTCTGCGACGTCATACTAAGGGAGGGTCGACTTGTAACTTTGTTTGTTATATTATATTCCGGTAGGTCGACTTGTAACCTAGTTCGTTATACTATATTCAGGGGGTCGGCTTGTATAACGTTAATAATTATGTCATATTACAAGAAATAAGTTACGTGTGATCCCTAATTAAGAAGATTAAGTGTTGTCTACGTACTATAGTAGCGTAAAAAATGCATTTACGGTTTTTCTTAATGTTCTATCCATATCATAACAGCCAGCAAGCGAACCACAAGATCCTTTTTCGTTTAAAAAATGATGTACTGTAAATATACGATCTTCCCTTATTTCTGATTTCACACTTTTAGTTCTGCTAATATGGCTACATTTTGAGCAAATTAAAGATGCTCACACGAACAGGGCGTGTCTTTGTACAGTTTTCTACAAGTAAATGCCCTGTAGAGTCAACGCTATAGTAAACTTATTCCTGTAAATTAAATGAATATATTGAAAATGATAAGATTTTAATGATTTTAGTATATTTAATGTAAAAATCTAAAATTGAGTTTCAAACTGGAACTATTCCTATGAATCGGTATCTGAGCCCTTCGGTTAAAGTTGGTATCTCTGCCTCAAACTTACGCCTGCAGCTTACCTTGAGACTCGAAATGAGGATGAAATTTCACTATCGCTCAAAAACTATTTCAATTCGATGAAGAGAAGATCGCTTGATGAGATATTAATGAATGATCTTTGTCCGATTTCTGGTCTCAAAATGGGCAAATTTAAGCTCTCCGTGTGACTCCAGTGGTAAAAGTCCAAAGGTCTCAAATCTGGAGACCTTGCTGGCCATTTTTCTGGCCTGAAGCGTCCTATCCTCTTGTGGGTGAAGTACGGTCTGGATGCACCTTTACGTTTCGAAATTTCGAAAACGATGAAGGTTTAAATTTTGTCTTATTCATACAAATGACGTACTTTTGGGTTTTGGGTGTTAACGCTCAAATTTCTGGGTACTGCTTTTGCCAAAAGCTTCCGATGTGGATTCAAAAGAATGGATTCAATTTTGAGACGGAAAAATTCAAGTCTTGACACTTAATTCAGTAGCAACACAAAAGTCTTACACAATCTCAGACTCCAAAAACATAAATGGTAGCGAGCATCATTTCCTCCCTCTGCCTTGCCCTGTGCACAGCTCACGAAACACTCTTTTGTCTGTCTGACATTGTAATTCGTTGCTCTTATTATTCAAGCTGAAATTATACCGTTTTGTGATTTCTCGGTCAGCATGGACAGAGAAAAATAATTCCCTTATCACTTCACCACGTGAAAAATGCGGGGCATCTATGAATTTCCTCATGTTAAAAAACTTGAAAGGTTTCAGCAAAAAGATTCCTTCATTAATGAAAGGTCAACATCTTCTTAGAATGAAATAATGTTTGTTCGTGACGTAGGTGCCGAAATACAACTAGAAACGTAATAGAAGTAGATATTGTCAAGTCACAAGTATGCTAGAATTCCGCCGGATCTCTCGTTTCCCACAGGCGACTAAATAGAAGACTTTTAATGGGATGCTCTATAAGTCATAAAACTTGTTCGGGCTCAAAAGTACCCATAGCAATATCCATTGAAATAGCTCAAGAAACCCAATTCTGTGATTTTAATTAATGCAACTCTTGTGGTAATGCATTGTTGAAATTGTTTCGTTCAAGCTAACGTAATTTACCCTGGCATCAGCAGAAATTGTGCGATTGTGTTGACTTTAGTGGCCGTGTAAGCCTTTCTCCGTTTTCTCTGTATGTTGACCGTTGGCCACACAGGAAGAAAATGGGAGGAGTTCCGTCTGATGAGGATGTACTTTCAAACGAACACTCGCCGTAACCACAATGACCATGGAAACAAAATACAGCCTGGCCACCAATCACAACCTCGCTACGCCACGACCGAACAAATCTCTCCTCAGCCAATAGCGAGAGCCGAGTAGTCGCAACGTACCCGCAGTTCCCATAGCATGAGATATAGCAATTGGGAAAGAAATGTTGCTGCCAAGTCTATCTCAGCGCCGACTGTGGTTTTGTATGGAGACACCCGTTGGGCTTAGGCTTCTAAAGCTATTTTATTCCGATCCGTTCTCTTCATTTCCCTTGGAGATACAATAACCTTCACACGAGCGTAAATCCGACCGCACGACTCTTAGACTCGCATGACAAGGTTCTCTTAACAGCATAACTACGTCGAGATATATGATGCTGGAGCACGGGATCGAAAATCTCCACAGATCTCTCCTACAGCAATGATTTTGTATCAGTGATACGTACGAACGCGGGGCTTTGGCCATTCTTGGCAGATTTGTAGGCCCGAGAAGCATGATATTCAGGATTAGATGTTCCTTCATTTCTGGTACGCACGTCACTTACCTAAGCTCGTAAATTGCTAATGGATTTGATTGTTTTCAAACGAAGCCTTGCTGCCGTGCACTCGAAATTTGGGTCTCACTTTGAATGCTTATTTCATAGGTAATTGTACCTTACTTTTTTGCCCCATTTCCTCTTAATTTTTTAATCCATTGGACTCATTATGAAGATACGGTGATTATATCGTAAACTGCAAATTCGGGAAGACTACTACTTGTACATAGTATAAAGGTGTCATTTACTTTTTTGCTTAACCTCATTGAGAATAGGCCTACTGATGGGCGACGTGTGTTAATTGAGAGCAATTTTCCGACCATGCGTAAATAGCAGAAACTGTTGCATCAAAAACTTGACAGACTTAAGCATGTGACTATATCAAGTTTGAAAACTTTTAGTTGATTAGTTGTCTCGTATGAGGCGTTGAAGAACGTGCGCTACAAGCCATATTAAAGAGCCCTTCACACGATCAGTCAATGTCTGAAAACAGTTTCGAGAGACGCTCAAATATGGGCATCGATTGCTAACTTTGCCCTCTTTTCTGGAGTCACGTCGGAAGTCAAGGAACTGCGCAGTCCCTAAACTCACAGTCTCATGACATCCTACCCGACTCCAGAGTAAAGAACAAAGTTATCATTCGATGCCTAATTTGGCTGTCTGGTGGCACTGTCTTCAGACATTGACTGATCGCGTGAAGTTAGGTAGCTGCGGCCGTCGCATCGCTCCTGCACGGGGCCGCTGCGGACACGTGCAACTCAGTCAACGTTTTTTGGGCTGCTAATGTTAGAAGGGAAATGTTCAACGTTTCCCTCGAATCAGTTTCACTCAATCCCTCTCAAACTTGAATCAATGTCACTTCAAGTCTTGAAGTCGATCCATGCAAGTTCTCCCAACTTTTCTCAAGTCGTGTAAATATGTTTACAGACTTCATCATAAATGATTCTTCTTTGCACGGCCGCTATGAACGTCAGCTAAAAACCATCGGAAAAATGATACAGAAAGAGAGAGAGAGCGTCAGTCTGGCGCCCAATCAGGAACGAGAGCTGCACCTCCTCGTTGTGGCCGGCAGCCAATGGCAGCCCTTCCCGCTGTTCCCTCAGATATTGCCCTCTTTATTGCTTCGTCGAGCGAGTAAATATTACCCCTGTAATATACATCGCAGGCCACTCGCACGCCGCAATTGTGGCTCAAATATGGCGCGAATGTGGCACAAGTGCGCGTAACTGTGGCGCATCAAGTGATGCAGGGTGGCGCGGGGTGATGCAGGGTGGCTCTGGGTGATGAAGGGTGGTGTTGGGTGATGCTGGGTGGCGTGGGGTGATGCAGGGTGGCTCTGGGTGATGAAGGGTGGAGCTGAATGATGCAGGATGGTGTTGGGTGATGCAGGGTGGTGTTGGGTGATGCAGGGTGG